>WYDI02029275.1:0-13081 GCA_009867235.2 Psittacus erithacus | reverse complement strand
TTGACAGAGCTGAACATGAGCAGCTTGTGCCCAGGTAGCCAAGAAGGCCAACAGCATCCAGGCCTGTATCAGCACTAGCATGGCCAGCAGGGCGAGGACAGTGATCATCCCCTGTACTGGACACTGGTGAGGCTGTACCTCAAATGCTGTGTTCAGTTCTGGGCCCCTCACTACAAGAGAGACATTGAGGTGCTGGAGTAGGTCCAGAGGACAACAGAGCTGGTGAAGGGCCTGGAGCACAAGTGTGATGGGGGATGGCTGAGGGAACTGGGGTTGTTTAGTCTGGAGAAAAGAAGGCTCAGGGGGGACCTTATCGCTCTCTGCCTGAAAGGAGGATGGAGAGAGGTGGGGGTTGGTCTCTTCTCCCAGGTAACAAGTGATAGGACAAGAGGAAATGGCCTCAAGCTGCACCAGGGGAGATTTAGACTGGATATTAAGAACCATTTCTTCACTGAAAAGGTGCTCAGGCATTGCAACAGGCTGCCCAGGGCAGTGGCAGAATCACCATCCCTGGAAGTGTTCAAAAATGAGGCCCTCAGTGACACGGTTTAGTAGTGGACATGGCAGTCCTGAAGTAATGTTTGGACTTGATGATCTTAAAGGCGTTTTCCAACCCAGGTGATTCTGTGACTCCATGACAAGGCGGGTGTGCAGCATGCAGCACATGTGTGCAAATGCAGTGGTTTCCCTTCTTCATCCCCATCAGTTTTTCACTACATACAAGAACGCTGCCATGTTGCTCGTTACACGCTTTGGTGAGTGAGCAGGGGTCAGGTAGGCAGCCCGCTTCCGAAGCCCTGTACAGGCACATCGCTGCCCTCGCACAGCAGACGATGACAACCCCGTGTCCCAGGGCTGGTGGGGTTTGCGCCAGCCGCTGACACCAGCTCAGTGCTGCAACTGGGTGGGCTTGCACCCGGCATGGCCCGGCAAGGGCACTGCCTGTGGCTTTGATGTAGGAGCCAGAGCCCATGGAGACCTCTCGGTCAGAGCGTCCCTGTCTGGTGCAGGCTGACACGGCTCCTATGTCCTAATGTAATGGTTATTTTTGCAGGGCGGTAAGTGAGCGGAGCAGCATGCTCCCGTCTTGCTCGGGCCCGCTGCGGGGCCGAGGCTGTGGTTGGGGCTGCACCATCCTATTTCCACACCCTGGAGCTATTCTTTAAGGAAACCTCAGGGCCAAAAATAAGTAAAGAAAAACAAAGCCAGAAAGACACATTGAGCGTGGAGGCCAAGGTGCTGCTGCAGTGAGGGAAAGGGGTACCCCTGCCAGGCAGCCCAGTGGCCACAGCACCTCCAAAACTGGGAGAGAAAGCACCAGAGGCAGAGCTTACCCCAGCTCCCACCTCTCCCCATGTGCTGTTAGAGACAGGAGCGTGAGTGCCAGGGTAACAAACTGGGGAGCGAGGTGATGAGCAAGGAGAGGGTGCACCAGCAACAGCAGAAGAATCCCTCTCTTATCCTCCCTTACCTCTCATAGCATAAACCTAAATACAAACCAACATCAGCTGGGCACAGAGCTTGCTATTTTTTTGCAAGCAGTCAATCTTAGAATAAAAGCAGGAGGAGAAACGCACCACGTATCAACCTCAGCTCTCAGTACACAACCTTTGCATATTGGCCCTCTGCAACTAAACATCTAATACAATTTTCTTTTTTTTCTGAGGTAAGAAACCAGATAAAGGAAATTAATTCTATTCACATGCCCGGCAAAATGTGGGCCACAAGTAGCTCTGTAACGCAAGCACTCTGAGGTGGCCTGAACTCTGGGGAACAGAAACCCAGCAAATCACCTGGGCAAGGTCACAGCGTTATCGCAAATCCCAGCACTTGCCACCAGCCAGGTCCTCACGTGTCTCAGCAATACCTGTATATCATATTTCCTCTAGCTTTTTCTTGGCTTGTTTTTTTCTGGGAGGAAAAAACCACGCACCAGACAGAGTGAGTTACCAGGACTGGTCTCACCACCAGGCTGCTGCCTCCATCTGTGTGTGAGCGCCCTCAAGCACAGCCACATGAGAGAAACATGAGGAAAACAACTCAAATAAACCCCACAAAAGCCCCAATTTTCAGAAGAAGAGTAGGCAGACAGCCCACTTGCATTGCAGAGGTACCCACTGATAACCTGCACACCCAGCTCAGGAGCTGAGCTGTCTGCCTAAGACAAATCAGTGTCCCTGAACACTTGGGCATCTGGCTGGTGTGAAGGCACCAGCAATGGCTGTCTACCTCCCCCCGAAGCAGGCCCTTCACAAAGATCCCTGCATTTGGGCTTAAAAAGTTGCCGTTTGCAGCACAGGCCTGTGTCAGTGGGGAACCACTGGCTTGCACTGGGTATTTGTTGTTGCGTACGTACTTGAGTTGCAAACCATTTGCGTATGTATCCATATGCACGCAAGTACATGCTGTTGCACCTTAACACTCAGGCACTCTGAAAAAGAAGGTTTTGAAAGTTTTCATGCTATAATGAAGCTAATTTTTGCTCTGTGCATGAAAAAGCATCAAGTCTGCAAGAGGAAACGCAGGTGCTGCCTCTGTTCCCCAGTTGCAGGTTCACCTCTTGCCTTCAGACACCTGACACCTTCTGCTTAAACAAAACACCAGCTCTTTGCAGCCTTGTATTTCAGGGTGTGAAAACAAAAAACCTGAACTGCAAACCACTTGCTCACTCTTTAAGGTCTCCATAGAGAGTTCTGGGGGTGCCATGCAGGTGGATGCCAATGCTTGCACTTTATGTGCCCAGCTCCTTCGGGCAGTGCTGGGAGGACCATAAAACTCCCAGGACATGGCTGCGCTGGGGGAGTGGGGGGAAGTTATTCGCTTTTGAAGGGCATGGCAATAAAAGGAGCTGCAATCAAAAATTCCTTAGAGCATTCAAAAGGTTTGTAACATTTTGGGGTTTCGCTGAGGTCAGAGGCTGTTTTCCCATGGCTGAGGCATTTCTTTTGTTCAGATTGACAGCAGCAGCGATTCCATCAGAGGTTTTTCCTCCCCATTGAAAAGGGCAGAGAAACACAAACTCTCCTGGCCCCAGTTGGTGTTCTCGTCATAAAATCACAGAATGTCTTGGGTTGGAAGGGGCCTTAAAGCTCATTCAGTTCCAAATCCCTGCCATGGGCAGGGACACCTTCCACTAGACCAGGTTGCTTCAAGCCCCATCCAACCTGGCCTTGAACACTGCCAGGGATGGGGCAGCCACAGCTTCTCTGGGTAACCCATGCCAGGGCCTCACCACCCTCACAGTGAAGAATTTCTTCCTACTGTCTAATGTAAATCTCCCCTTTTTCAGCTTAAAGCCATCCCCACTTGTCCTGTCACTATGTGTCCTTGTATAAAGTCCCCCACCAGCTTCCTTATTGATCCCTTTAGGCATAAGACTGCTTTAAGATCTCCCTGGAGCCTTCTCTTATCCAGCTCTCTCAGCCTGACTTCATAGGAGAGGTGCAGAAAACCACCACAGAAATCCATCCAGGGGGCACAGAAGACACAATCCCATCTGATTGTTTCTTCCACAGATATTCCCATTTTGATAAGGCAAACAGCGGCCAAGGAGAAGCCCTGCAGCCAGCTGCATCACTCAGACTGCCATGGGAAGCCCAGGGCACTTGGCTGTGCTGCCTAGAAGAGCCACTGCTGGACTGAGAGGTGCTGTGCGGCTCATGAGGGTCTCTATCCCACCCAAGCCAGGAAAATCAGGGGGTTGAACGCATTCAGCTTGCATGCCGTGGCCACCCCCCGCCCAGCAGCCATGCAGGGCTCAGTGCTGCTGCCTCCCACTGCCTCGGCCACACCAGCTACTTATTAAAAATAGAATTTTTTCTTCTTGGAAAGGACAAAAAAAAAGCCCCAAACAAGAAACTTCTCTTTTAAGACGGTGCAGACTGGTGTTTTCACAAACCCAAATGTGACCAAAAATACCTGCTTTAAACCCCAATGCTGGTTCCTGGGTAAATCACTGCGTTCAGCTTTAGAGGCCACCCCCAATGCACAAAAAATGCCATGTGGGTGGATAAGGAAAATGCATACACTGATGTGGGCTTTTTTTGCGCTTGCCTAACCAACCGAGCTTGCTGATCCTTATGATTTCATTGCACAATCAGCCCCAAACTGTATGCAGGAACACCTCCAGTGATGGCAGAGCCTGCAGCTGACCTTCCCAGCCACTTTTCCTGCCTGCCTGACAGCAGAGAGTGGGAACACTCCCCTCAGATACATACAGGCAAACACTGCAAAACCTGAACACATGGGATGCTGCTAAAAATGTCTTAAAATCTTCAAAGCAAGTATCTTTTTGTTTTACTGTGAGGGTGGTGAGGCGCTGGCACAAGTGTAGATGCCCCATCCCTGGCAGCATTCAAGGCCAGGTTGGACGCGGCTTTGAGCAACCTGGTCTAATGGAAGGTGTCCCACCCATGGCAGGCGGACTGCAACTGGATGATCTCTGGCCATCCAAAACCTCATGCTGTGAAGTGCTGCTGGCCACCTAAGCCCTCCAGATGACACCCACGGTGGCCCTACTCACACAGAGATGAACAGCATTTGATGGGGACTGCCCAGTGCCGCCAGTGTCCCCCAAAACCTGTCTGTCTTTACAGACAAGTACTGCCAGGTGCAGCACAGGCAGCAAAGGAAGGCAACACCCCCACCAGTATGCCAGGAGGCACAGTCCCATGGGAAGCCATCCCGGCACAACTGGCAGGCAGCAGCCAGCTCTGGCACCGGCTCCCCGGCCTTTGGGAAGCAGCCAGCCAGCGGGAGGCAAATCCTGGCCCTGGTGGCGGGGACATGCGTGTAACTGCAGAAGAGCTCTGGGAAGGCACGTGGAGGGGACCCACGTGAAGGGGAGGATAGCCAGCTACCCACCAGCACAGGATGCAGCGGGTGCTGCTCGGCTGTTTGTTACGCACATCCCCCTCCCGCTCAAGCTAAAGCAAATCAACCCAGTTTTTCTCTCCATGCATGAACCAAGAGGAGGACGAACGCTCGCCCCCCCTTTCACTTGTTCTCACCCTTCCCAGCACCGCTCACTCAAGGATGAGGACAAGCAGAGAGTCACAGCGCTCAAGAAGCAGCTTCACAGAGCTTGTTTCATTCGCCCTTGCGACATTTCAGCCATTCTGCTGACGGGCTGGGCTCACAGCAGAGCTGCAGGGCATCCATCGCCAAAATCCCCTCCCAGTGCCTATCCCCAGCCGCGGTCCCCATTCAAACAGCACCTCTGATGTGACCGAGCCATCACCCCGAACGTCCCCACTGCCTGCACGGCAGCACCGCTTGCTGGACACGGAAGACTTCACAGCAGCAGTACCCCGCGCCGCTGCGCAGAGGGCCGGCAAACACATCGCTGCTACAATCTTAAAGCAAAGCAGCAGCTGTCAGCCAGCTCTTTTTGCACTTCTGGGAGGCAGCCAAACCTGTGCTTGCCGTCTTCCACCCCAGCGATGGGGCTGTGCACCAGCATTTTGGTACCCACGATCCTGACAGGCACACCAAACTCCTCACACATCTAATGCAAGGGGTCCAAGAAATAAGGGGCAAGTCACAGCTGAGGTAGCCACTGTGAAGTGGGGACCAGCGGGGCAGAGGAGAGAGGGTCGGGAAAGAGGCAGCAATGTGGAGAAGCTGAGAGTTTCAGAGCTGCTCTCATACAGAAGTAGGAAGGGGCTTACACAGGGTGGAAATTAATACAATTTCCACTAAAGCCAGGAGCTGTTCACCTCCCAGCTTTTCTAGCAGTGGAAAGAGCCTACAAATTAAGTGCAGTTTTGCTAGAAGTAGTAAAAACTTATTTCTTTACTGGCTCTTGAATTTGGCATTGCAACGCTCAGCAGCAACGTCCAAGGCAGCTGAAAGGCATGCACTCACTTGTGCTGATCCCATGGAGGCTGTCCCCTGCAGACCCACAACTCCATGCTGTAAAATTGTGCTGCTATGCAACAGCCCACAGCCTCTTCCCTCAGCATCGATACCCATTGATGACTGTACAACTCATCATACACACATCAACCAGGGCCTGGGTGGGATTTTAAACAAATAATGTGTTGTTTATTTGCATGAGAAAAAAAGAAACACACTGAGTAAAAGAAGCTTCACCCGTGCTCTACAAGCCCAAAACAACCCCTTTATCCTCACTCACCAGCTCTGTGCTGCAGGAGACCTGGCGCCAGGAGCCACCGTGAGCACCCAGAGCCAGCGGTGCTCTGGAGCATCTCTTTCATAGTGCTTCAGGAAGAACAGAACAACCCCTGCTCACATTGCAGCAGGTTGATGGCCATGATATAGCAAAGCCCCAGGCCCAGCTCGTTAAGGTCTTTTCCCAGCTTTTCCACCCCATTGCTGGGTCACCTCAGGGAAGGGTGGCCCTTGGGGTGCCTGGAAATTGGGGTTGGGAGCATGTCTCAACCTTTGCTTTCCCCCTCACCTCAGCATGCTGTGGCTCCCTGTGCGAACACCCTGGCCCTTGCTCCTTGCTCACCCCAGTTCAACCCCAAATCTCAGCATCCAGCTCCCCCCAGAAAGAAAACCAGCAACACTTCAGACCACACCACGATGGAGTGTGATGGTTTTAATGGTGATTAAAGAAATCAACAGGGTACATTTCAGCTTTGAAATGCAAGTGCAAAAAGGATACAATATAGTGTTTTCTGTACATTTCTTACAAAATATTACATACATTCCATCCTGAAGTGGTACTTCACACACTGCTGAGCCCACGCACCATGCGTGTACACCAGCTGTAGCTTTTCCTCTTTCCTTCCTTATGTGCAGGACATGGATCTAACAGAGAGCTCCCATTGGAGTCTGGACAGATGCTTTTAGGGCAGTGGTAGGTAAATACAATGGGTGAACACAGGGACCTTCCTGCCCAGCACGAGCAGGCGCAGCTCCCACAGTGCTGAGCTGCCACTGTGCCCATGTGGCAAGTGGGCAGCATCATCCTGCTGGCACTCAGAGTTCTTGGTTTAGGAAATGGTTTTTCTCACTGCAGTTTGGCATTTTCCCTGTGTCTGGCATCACCTCCCACTTCACACCCTGTGTAGTGTGCCCAGGTCGAGCCATGGCAAACCCGCCTCCGTTTTACCCACAGCATCTCCTCAGGAAGAAGTCAGCCAGGCTAAATAGCAAATAAATTAAACCCTCCTCCCCCCGCACTCCCCCAGCACCAGTAAGCCTGTGTGACATGTGTCAGTACCCATCCTGGCAGTCATTGTCATCGTAGTCGGCAGCAGGCTTGTTGCGGTAGCCATCCAGCCGCCGCTTGAGACTCCTGCTCTCCAGGCTCTGTGGTGAGCTGTTGTCCCCACGGCTCCTGGACTCACTGGTGGCATCCTCCTGGGAATGGCTTTCATCGTCATCATCCTCCTGGGACTCACTGATGTTGCTCTCTGTGGAACTGCTGTCCTCACCTGCATCATCCTCTTGGCTGCCATCGTCCTCTGGTGATGAGCTCTGGCTCTCAGTTGATGTGCTCGGCTCATCCCCATCAGGGTTGGAGTCATTCTCATCCTCCTTTGACTCCTCTGCAGTGTCCTCTGTGGACAGGCTCTGGTCACCATCTTCTTCCCTGGACTTGCTGTCAGGTGCGGATGCTGCACTCTTGTCCTCAGCAGACTCCTGGTCTTCCTGCTCTTCCCGGGACCAGCTGCTGCTGTGCTCACCTGATGTGTTCACCACCTCCTTGGAGATGTCCTCTGGGGACTCCCCTGGCTCTTCATCTGACTGCTCAGCAGTGCTCTCCTTGGACTCGCTGTCCTCATCCTCCCTGGATGGGCTGTCCTCCCCATCCCCATCCTCCCTGGAGCGGCTCACGCTGTTCTCCTCTGACTGGCTGGTGTCAGGCTCTTCTGACTGACTGTTTTCCTCTGTGGATGGGCTGTCTTCTCCTGAGTCAGCATCCTCCACCTCTGGGGACCTGCTGTCACCCTCCTCCCATTGGTGGGAGCCAGCTCCCCAGCTGCTGCCCAGGGCATGAGGGCCAGCACGACGCCCCTTATAGCTGCTGACTGGGCCATCGAAGACAGAGGGGTCATCACCCTGCATGGCTTCATCCTCGAAGTTGTAGTTCTCCTCCTCCTGGCTGCTGCTGCTGCCCCCTCCGTGCCTGTATGTCCACTCGTACCGGCTGCCAAGGTAGTTCCTGTACTGACGGTGGTCTGCCCCCATGCTCTCACTGCTGCTACTGCTACTGCTGTCGCCGTGCCCTCCACCAGCCCCACGGTCCCCATGGCCAGCGTCATGGTCGTGTTCACCTGCCCCATCAGGACCTGCCACATAGGTAGGAGCTTCGCCCCCATCCTCTGCCCCATTCTCATCAAAGGTGTCATCCCCACTGTCGTCCTCCTCATCCAGGAGCCCGCCAGCATGGAAGGGAAGCCCATTGACTTCAGTGCCATGGTGCTCTCCGTTGTCACCATCATCAGCATCATGTGCATCCTCCTCCTATGGAGATGACAAATGGAAATGAATGCAAAGGCTTGCGGGTCACAGGCACCAGCCCTGCTCAAGATGCAGGCCAAGTGCTATCCTGACCAACATAGATTTGGTGCTATGTGCACTTTCCTGGCAGAGCAAAACACCCCTCTCCACTCACTCACCAGGAAACCCAGGCTGTTCCCATCCCGGGCACTCGCATCCTTGTGGTCCACCTGGTTCAGCTGCTGAGGCTCCCCAGCTCTCCCTCCCTTGTCTTGGCCACCATGCTCACCCAGCTCCTCATCCACAGTGTTCCCAGCTGCTATGTCCCCGGCAAGGGCGTTGTCTCCTGTCTCTCCAGTAACAGGAGGATGTCTGCCATCTTCATCATCCAGAAGGTTTCCCAGCTTGTTGATGTAATCTTCATTTGCTGTGTCCTGAATACAAAACATGACACAGTTCTTTGGGTTACTGAACACCACTACACATTTACTGCTACTGCTATGGGATGATACATCACTTCTAAGCCATGCAAGTACTCAGGCCTTCTTTATTGCTTCCACCCCAACCCTTCAGTTATTTCTGCTGATAAAGAAAAAAAAGTAGCCACCAACAAAAAAGTAACACAGAAAAGTCCAAACCATGACAGTTCAGAGCAGAGAAACTCCTGTTTCAGGACCAGCACAGCAGAACACACGTGAATTGGGAATGTGCATAAAGAAACAAGGCAAAATGAGGCGAAACCAACCCAGACTAGAGAAGACTGAGCAGATGGGCATAGCTCAAAGACCCACAGAAGCAGGTCTTCCCTCAGGTGCTTGATTCAAGGATGCCTGCCCGAGGCTGGCTCCCCATCCCTTGCCCTATGATCGTGATGCTCATGGGACCAGGGCACCCCATGGCTTACCTGCTGCTGGGCACTGCGGCGGTAGCGGGCGGGCTCGTGGCCAGGCACCTAAACACATCCAGGAGACATCTGATCAGTGACCGGTGTGCCCTGGATGGGCAAACTACCAGGGTTTGGGGTTTGAGTACCTGTCCATTGGTACTTACAGGGTGAGTGCAGGCTATGGGCCAGAGGAGCAGCACCACAAATGCAGCCCTCATGTCAGTTGTGGTCCCCTTGGCTGCAACAGGGAGATAAGAATTAGCACACTAGAGCAAAACACTGGTACATGCCCCTAGTTGCAACTTGGCCCTACAAAGCCCTTCCAGTTGATACATCCTTGCCATCCTTGCACATGGTGCTCAGCCTGGCATGTCATCAAACAAGCCAAGGATTTGTCCTTGTGCCACCTCCTGGCATCTTCTGTGCAGGAATCACTTTTTAGTTTGGGATTTTAAATAACTGGCCATGTTCTTGCAGATATTTTGTCTAAGCATCATTAAAGAGTGGAAAAGTTCCTCCAAATTCCCTCTTCCTACAGCAGTATCACCAGCCACCCAGCTGAGATCAGGGGCAGTGATGGGAGCAGGCACCACAGATGGGCAGCACCATAAGACAGTGGGCTACAGTGCTATGCGTCCCACCTGGTGTGGTTCCCACAGCCCATAAAACCCCCTGCTGCCCAAAGTGGAGCCCCTGGTAAGATAACCACATGGAGAGCTGCATCCCCTGTGGCCACTGGCTCGGTTTGGCAGGTGAGGCAGCAGGGGCCTTTCCTCCAGCTCTGCTATCATTTCCCAAGTCCCATAAGCAGCCCAGCAGTGCATCCCCACAGGGCATACTGGCTTGCACTGCACATCAGGCCCTTAGTGACATGGTTTAGTGGTGGACTTAGCAGTCCTGGGGTAAAGGCTGAAACTGATAATCTTAAAGGTCTTTTCCAATCTCGCAGATTCTATGATCATCCCACACCCAAAACACACTGGAGCAAAGAGCTTCCAAATTCTTCCCTCAAAAGCAACACCAGCATTCCAGTTTACAAGTGTCCTGCCTTCTACCAAAACTTACAAGGAAATCTACAACCCCTCTTGCCCAAACATCTACCTTTTCTCTACAGGCAATGCCAAAGCAACCCAAAGAAACCAAACCCTTTACCTTGAGCGCTGTGCGAGCGGGCGTCTCCCCAGTGCTTGGGACGGGATGGGCTGGCTGCCTGTGCTGGGATGCTCCGCGCTGCGTGCCCTGGCGTGGCCGTGCGGGCATTTAAGCGCTGCCCAGTGCCAGCCCCGGGCAGGGAGCAGCCAATGGCACTGGCAGGCAGCGCGGCCACGCGTGGAGGTGTCACCAGGAACTGGCCTCCCACACTTCCTCCGGCCTCCGCTGGGATGCTGGCCCCAAAAAAGCTGTTTGTGGTTGCAGGATGACGAGCCGGGCCGCAGTTAATGACCGACTGCGCCGGCCTCTGTTTTCACTGCTAAATTTGTCCCGTTCACACACTTCCCGCTGTGACACACAAACAGCTACAGCCTGGCCCACGCTGAGCACCAGGCCCTGTCCCGGGGATGGCATCCTCCTAAGGCATGCACATGGGAACAGTGTGTGCCCTGTGCCATGGTGCTGAAGCCTCCGTGGGACCATTCCCACTCAGCCGCCTCCTGCACTTTGGGGCAGAAGCACAAAACACTGTGACAGGAGAGCACATGCTTATTTTCCTGCCCACATTTGCACCTGCGCAAGGGAGAAAGGAAATACTGACTAGGCGCACAGAGAGGATCCCACCCCCTGCACAGAGGACTGTAGCACCCCCAGAGCTTCTTCCAGCTGCTGGCCAGGGGATGAAATCTCTGCTCTGGAAAACACAGGCAACAACACATGCATGTGTGTATGGGCATGTATATATATGGGCATGTACATGCAAGCATACATATGAAAACATACACACACGCCACAGATACCATTTGGTGCAGCATGGACTATGGGCATGTAGTGACAGGACAAGACAGGGTGGCTTTAAGCTGAAAGAGGGAAGGTTTAAGTGAGGTATTAGGAAATAATCCTTCACTATGAGGGTGGTGAGGCACTGGAACAGGCTGCTCAGAGAAGCTGTGTCTGCCCCATCCCTGGCAGTGTTCAAGGCCAGGATGGATGGGGCTTTGAAGAAACCTGGTCTACTGGAAGGTGTCCCTGCCCATAGCAGGAGGGTTGGAACTGGATGGTCTTTAAAGTCCTTTCCATCCCAAACCATTCAGATTCAATGATTACCTACTCCAGACAACGCAGTAACCCAGCAGTGCGGATATCCTCTACCTGCTCACAGATAGTGCAAGAGGGATTTTGCAAACTCCCACATGTGCACACACACACACACATCCTGACACAGTGTAAATGCACCTCTCTGCCTGTGCGGTTTAGGTCAGGACCAGCACGCCTCAGCCTTACACCCGGCTTTTCCCTCTGTCCCAGTCTGAGCAGGCGGAAAGCAACTTCCTTGCCTGTATTTGGCCATTGCTAAATCCTCTGTGCCCACAGTACCCTCTCTCTGCTAATAAAAACACACCACAAGTGCAAATAGATTGCTTTGAAGCAAGCAGGGTTTCTCTGCCCTGCAAACTGGGCTCTCACACAAACCAAGCTGTGGATTATGGGCACAACCACAGGGCAAGGGGCCAGGAGGAAAGTGCCTACAGGTGTTTTATTGGGAAGGAAGTGTAAATGACAGCACTGATACTCTGTGAGGAGCGTTTGCATGTCCTCCAGGTAGGATGAGGTGTTTCTGCTGCCCTGGGCAAGCGCTGGAGGCTTACAAGAGATGCTGGCGCTGCAAAGTAAATGAATTAAGGAAACTTGAGCACGGTCTGGATTGAGCCTGGGCTCTGTGAATTGCAGTTTACCTGAATTTACCTGGGATGTCCCATGGCAGGGGGGTTGGAATTCGATGATCTTAAGGTCCTTTCTAACCCTAACTATTCTATGATTCTATGTATCATCTGCAGACAACAGCATCCAGGAAGCATCCTCCATGCTATGACACCACCATGGCTCAACAGAGCATCTTGTGAAAGCAGACATGTCAGTCTGCTGTTGTAGCTGCTTGCTTAATATCATTCTTGAAGATCTCCTGCTTTCCCTCCCAACGCCCATCATTACCTGCCAGGGGAATTTGCATACCTGCCCTGTGAGGACTGTGCAGGAACCACAGAGGTGCCAAGTCCAACAAACACCTTTTTTAACATCCTTTTGCTCCCCACACAGGGAGTTCCCAGTGCTAACCCAGCCCCATTGCTCTCCCCATAGCCCCTCAGTCTCAAGATGGGTCATGCCAAGCTGCCCGCTCTCACACATGCATATACCTTCAGCAGATGTTTTCCCTCTTCTTCCCTACCCAACCCCTGCTGCAGATACTGTGGGATGTATTTTCCTCTTGACCTGCAATAAAATTATACCCCTGTCCCCGACCAGATATGAGTTCACGTTGCCAGCCTTTTTTAGGCACCTTCAACAATTACCATGTTTTGTTGTGTTGGGTTTTTTTTATGTCAAACCTACATTTAACTCAGCCCCCAAAGCCCTGGTGCTGCCTCACGTCCAAGCTGTGCAAGAAGGGGATAAACACTGAGCTGTGCGTACCTGGCTTTTTCATACCATGGGTCACTTGCTTACCCCTCTGGCCCCCGACCCCTCCCCTCCCACCCCCGCGTTCCCCCCCTCCTCCTGCACCCGACAGCCCCACCCACGCCCCCCCCCCCCTCCCCCCACCACATGCCCCCGACAGACCCCCTCTCC
>WYDI02029271.1:0-24425 GCA_009867235.2 Psittacus erithacus | reverse complement strand
CACCCTCACAGGGAAGAGCTTCTGCCTAAGAGCTCATCTCAGTCTCCCCTCTGGCAGGTTAAAGCCATTCCTCTTGTTATGCTGCTATGTGCCCTTGTTCAAGCCATATATAAGAGCTCATTGCTGTCCTTAACTCCATACTCTAGAAGCAGTCCAGCACCCAGAGCAGTCATCAGAAAGGCTCCCTGCAGCTTCAGCACAGCAGTGATGCTCTCAGAGATGTGCTCATCATGTGAAACCTGCTACACCGAGTCCAGGGCTGATTTACAAGTGATAGCACCTGCTGACACCTGCAGAGCTCTGCCAGACTGCTCTGTCTGTGGATGTCACCCAGAAGCCAACAGACCTCGGGAATGCACTTCCCCTCCAAAAGGGGAGCAGTCCTTCATGTAGCACATGCTCCAGCGTACTGTGTGGCCAAAGCAGCCCTGCTGCCTGGTTGTGCTGTTCCTGCCATTTAATTCTAACCATAGGATCAACTGGGTTGGAAAAGACCTTTAAGATCAAGTCCAACCTTTACCCCAGCACTGCCAAGGCCACCACTAACCTATGTCACCAACAGCCTCAACTGCATGGTTTATGAGCACTCCAGGGACAATCAGGGCCTGGGAGCTCATGTTGTCTGGCTGAACCAGCAACCTCTTCCAAAGGGTCCTTCGTGCGTGTGAGAGCTGGAAGGAGGGAAGCTCATTTGTGTATCTGGCAGAACCTAATCTCAATAACACTTATTGTGCTGTGCAACTGCAGATAGGGAGGCCAGGAAGAGCGCTTGTCCCTGAGGCATCAGGGATTTAGAGCTACCCCTCTCTTATATAAAGCTGGAACAAAAGTGTGAAGCGCCCTGATTTACGTGTGAAGTGATGTACAAACAGCAGCGCTGGCTTGGCTTCTCACTGATGGTTTCAAGCTTTCCTTCGTTCCCAGGAGTTTGCTCTGTCTTGAAATCCATTGAAATCCATCTCTGTTTCCCTGCCACACAGAGGGGTGAGATTTGTTCTCGCTCTGACATCTCCCAGCTGCTCTGCACTGCCTCGGAGCTGGGAGCAGAGATCCATTCTCAGAGCGTGGTGTTCTAAGGGCTTCATTGCAGACCACAGCCAGGGCCAGGCATTGCCTTTCCACCAAACCCTCGCTGTTGCGATGCTGATCTTTGTTTTAATACGTGGCAGCTGCTTTCTACAGAGGAGAAAAGAAAACGGCCGCTCTGCTTGTGACAGGAGACACCCGGAGAAAGGGCTGCCTTTGACTTCTTGGCATGCCTAGGCTGGGCCTTGTCATGCAGATCCCAACAGATTAGGTGTGCTCAGAGCTGCGGCAGCTGAACCCCGCAACCTGCGCTGGACCCTTTCCTTCAACCCTTAATTCATCACCTTGGACCCCAACTGTCTCCATTCCACATGGGAAAGAAAGTGATTGAGAAGATCATGGTAAAATAAATGAGGAATAAATTAAACTTTGACTGTGAGCAACATAAAATGTTTGGGTTGAGGCTGTTTGTAGCTCTTTTAATAATTAACTATTAATCAATTATAGGGTATGTTACAAAGCTGGAGGCCCAAGATGTGTTATCTCCTCCTTATTCAGTCTGTCTGTACTCAACTAACAATTAGGGAACACAGGTTTGATTCTCCTTTGTGATCTGAATGCATTTCCCCTTCTTCCTGGAAGGATCCAGTTATGGACTGGGATGCTTTTGGACAGGATTTACATGCTGGGATGTTTAATGCTGAAGGGATTGACTTCAACCTGGAGCTGAGGAGCCCCAGGGGAATGGAGCCAAACAGCCTGAAATGAGGCTGTTGTTGTCTGAATGATCCTTTTAGTGCTCCTGCAACATTGCTAAAGGACACCAAGAGGAGCTGAGACCAGGGCTCCTTCATCAGCACCCTGGTTGCACGGCTCTGATTTTTACTCTGAACGCATCTTTCATTCATAACCCATCTACGTCCCCCACAGAACAAGAGATTTCATAAGGACGAGTTTGCATCGTCTGATGACAGGAACCCAGCCCAAACCAAACCAGAACCCCCCCAAACCGAAGAGAAAACCCCCAAATGCAGAGAAACATCCCCCCCAACAACAGCCCTAAAATCACTGCTGCTCAGAAAGTTGCCCTGGGAGCTCTGTGAGCATGTTACAGAGCTAGGAATTCAAGTCATAGTTATGCTGTTGCCATGTGGTGCTGTCAGAACCAGGGATGAGTTTGGGAGGCCCCTGCTTGCCTTGAGATGGGGATGAGCATCTTCAAAGAGAACCTGCTCCTGCCCCTGCCCTTGCCAACAGCAGGGACGTTAAGGAGTGATTAAGCTGGGAAGGCAGAGGTCCATGTGTGCAACCTCATTTTCTCCCTCCAGCAGCAAGAATGAAAAATGAATGCAGTTGGTAGCTGTGCTGCCCTGGGCAATTGACATTTCAGTCTCTGAGGCTCTTGGGCACATGCGATTTCCAAGTTAAAAACAAAGCTGATTCATCTCAGTGACTTTGCATGAGTGCCACAACAGCGGCTCTGCCTCTGCACTGCCCTGCTCCTGACAGGGGAAAGGGTTAAAACCCCAGCATCACCCCAGCCAACAGCCCATCAATGGCAGTTTTCAAGTCGTTGCCTCTCCGTGCTGTTGAGGCCTGGTTTATGAGGTGGGGAATGCAGCCAAACAGCCTGAAATGCCATTAGGCTGGGGGGTGAGGGCTGGAAGGGGAAGGACAGGGGACTGGAAAGCAAACAAATGCTGTCGCGTTGATTTGATTTCTCCTGGATTTCCAAAGGTCTCGCCATTACTCACTGTCATGCTTCACCTCCTGTCAGTTAGCAACAGATGAGAGCCTGGGAGCTCACACAGTCCCAAGGAGAATGTCAAGGTGCTGATGCCCGGGGCTGGGCCACTCCGTGGAGGAAGGGATGCTCTGCAATGGATAGCAAAGGGCTGGTTCAAGGCTTGCTCTTATGAGAAGCAAAAGTTGTGCTGACTGAATAACCTTCCCAAAGCAGGCTAAAGCTCATCACTGCAGAGCTGTCCCTGTGCAGGGGGATGTTTGTTCCCTTCAATGCCTCTAGGCTGCTGCAGACAAGGACCAGGCTGCAGATTGTTGCCGTCTCCAAAGTGCTCCAAGCAGACCTAAAGCTATTTCCCCTGACAAGGTAAAGTGCTCAGCTCTGATCTGCTGCGTGTGACAGGTTGATGTGCACCCAGGGGTTGGTGCAGGACCTGGGAACATTGCAAGGCAAGGGAGTATCTCCATTTCCAAGACTAGAAGTTATGTAGGCATCTCCATGAGATAAGTTGGTAGCTCCAGGCGAGGCAGCAGCGCTCAGCAGGGCATGGGAGCTTCTATGTTGTATAAAATCTACCATTGCACCTTCTCTGATTCATGCTTTAAGGCCCAGAGATTGCAACGAGAGCCTCAGGCTGCTGCACTTCAGTCCCCTTTCTGCCACATGTCAGCTGGATGGTGTTCAGCAAGTCCCTGTGTTCCTGTGCCTCAGTTTCCCCAGCACAGTAGGGATGGTGACAGTGACTTACAATGCCCCCTACTCCCACAGCCAGGGATGGAAAAGTCAGTTTAAGAGCTCTTTGCTTCCTGACTGACATACACCTTTCCAGGACACTCCATAAGCAGAGAGCAGAATGTCACTCACTGTTTCAGTCAGTGTGCTGGGCTATGGAAGTCTCAGAACAGCCTTTTTAATCTCCCTTCCAGCCCAAAGAGAGGATCGAGAACCAAAAATGCCCTTTAATCTAACTTCTCTGCCAAGCGGGATGCCTGCGTCTCTATGCACATAACTCACATCAACATACTCTGGGTTGAGTTCCCACTCCCTAATCACTGACAAATGCTGTACAAAGCACTGGAGAATCAATAGGTCCTGACCCAGGGACCTTATATCCTCAAGGGTCAACCCGTCTGTGACAGGTCTGAGACCCATAGAGCGTGGAAACCCTGAGATGTGCCAGATGTTACAGGCACTTGGGGTACTCCAAGACCTTGTATAAATTTAACCCATGTCATACGTATCCATGCAGGGCTCAGGGGATCTCCCAGGGCTGGAATTGCTGACGGGGGATAATTGATGTTAATCCTGGTTAAGTTGGCAAGTCTAGAGATGACTCAGTGACCAGCTGGGACCGATAGTGGTGCGCTTTCATCTGAGCTGCTGGGACAAGGCTGAGCAAGGGGGAACCATTGGGGACACGCAGCTCTCTGGAGTTTAAGGCACATCAGCTTGGGAATATTTTAAAGCAAGACAGTGGCTTGATTTCTCGAGCTAGAAATGAAGTTGGTATCCCAGCCAATTTGTCATGCCCAGGAGCTTGCAGGGAGAACGTGGACACGGCATGCACCGTCCTTCTGGGTCTCATCTCCTCCTGTGGAAAATCATGGAGCCCTGGAGAGCTGGGAAGTTCCCCATGTGGAGACCTTAGCGCACTGAAAGCGATGGAGAGCTCTGGAGGAAACCACACAGTTTCAGAGCTGGCTGGGAATTTGGGCTGAGGATTTTGAAGCTAACGGCGCTCAGAGGAGCAGGCTCCGGGCCCCAGACTCATCGGATGCCCTTGGAATCTCAGCTTTACTCCGGCAATCTGCGCCACGTGATGCATCTTTCACGAGGTGAGTTGCTCACCTCGGCCCCAGCGGAGCTCTTTCTCCTGTGATGCTTTACCTCTTCACTTGTTAACTTTCAGGAAGCAGTTTCTTGCCATGGAGCAGCTGAGTTTTGAAGGCAAGGTCTCCACTTGGTGCATTTTATCCATCTGCCTCATTTGAGACTGTCTGAACTCCTTCTCCTTAGCAGGAGGAACAGCAGGCGTGCAATATGCCAAGCACAGCTGTATATATTTCAATTAGGTTAGTCCTAAGGCCAGCTCAGCTCTCTTGCTCTCTGCAGGACACTTTGCCTTGTGCAGGGCTGCTGCAGTTTGCAGCAGGGCTGTGCAACACCTCTCCAATTGCCATAGCAACATAGAGCAAAATGGGTGGCAGGTGGGGTCAGGCTTGCACAAACAGAATAGATACAGAGAGGAAGGTGAAAGCAATTCTGCCTGAGCAAAGCCCTTATAGTGGGAAGAACAAGAGTTTCTTGCATCCACCCAGCTGGAGTGGGCTGGTTTTCCTCTCATCTCATTCAGACAGCATGGAAAAGCAGGGCAAAGCTGGTGGATGCTCCTCCTGGCCATCACCGCCGGCTCTGACCTCCTCCTTGCCTCAGGCAAGTAGCAATTTGGTCTCTTTTCCTATTGCATCAAACCCCCTTTCCCTTCTTTCTTTTTCCACCTTAGATATTTTAGCTTCTAAGCATCTCCCGCTGCCATAGGGGTATTTAAGGCCATACAGGTATCCAAGGTTGGATCTTCAGTAACACAAACAGTCTAGGAGCCACCTTATGACAACTCAGATTTTACCCACACACCTGCTTTTAAGTCAGCTTCTTTTGAAGCTGCCTGACTTTGGGGGATGTTTTCTGTAGGAACCAAAGCTGCCTGTGCTCCAGCTCAGGTTTAATTTGAGCCTTACCCTTCTACCCAGTTACCTTTTGCTGTCTAGCAGCCTTCAGAACACCCGACAGCTCCATTTAGCTGGAAGCGGGTGGGACTGGGAGGTGGAATTCCTGCAGTCTGCAAATACAACCCTGTTCACTTCTGCGATCTTCATTGAGAATGAGCAGGTCTTCCCAGCATAGAAACCTCAGCCTGAAATCTCTGCTTTGGCAGGTGTCAGATGCTCTTCTGCAGGGCTCAGCAGAGGCTTGTTGATTCAAAGGGAGACTGACACTATTCATGGGGCAGCAAAACTGTAGCGAGGAAGAAAAACACCCCGCAAAAAGCCATCAAGGGAGTGCTGCAGTGCCTGAGGAGCAGGTACATGGGCACAACAGATCACATTGTGGAGTGGTGGAAAGCCAGATTTAATGAGCGTGGTGCTGTCAGCTCAGAAGAAAACATCACATCTTCCACAGGAATGGTTTGAATTCCCTAAAAATAAAGGAAACAATAGAATGAAGTCAAGCATCACTCCTGCTTAAAATGAGTCTTCTCGTTAAGGGGAATATAAATCATAGAATAGAAAAGTTAGAGTTGGAAAGGACCTTAAGATCAACCAGTTTCAACCCCCTGCCATGAGCAGGGATGCCTTACAACAAACCATGTTGCCCAAGGCTCTGTCCAGCCTGGCCTTGAACACTGCCAAGGATGAAGCATTTACCACTGCTTTGGGCACCCTGTGCCAGCGCCTCAGCACCCTCACAGTAAAGGACTTCTTCCCTTTATCTGACCTGAACTTCCCCTGTTTCAGTCAGAACCCATCACCCCTTGTCCTATTATTACAGTCCTTGATAAAGAGTCCCTTTCTGGCATCCTTGTAGCCCCCTTTAGGAGTGTGATGGATTCATTAACACTCTTCTATAGACTCTCCAAAACCCCCAAAACAGCCTTCAGAAAACCTCAGCCCTTCACAAAGAGCTCAACTCTCCAACCTCCTCATGTGCTCACCTTGGAAAACAAGCACGTTCCTCATGCTGCTTTGAGTCTCCCAGCAGCCCAGAAACCAGCCTGAGATCATCCTGCATAAACACAGACCACAACATCTTATCCCCTGATGGGCATGCAGCCTGTAATTACAGGTTGAGCTACAGCACAGCTTGACAAAGCTGCCCTGTCTGGATTTAAGGGTTTCAAGGGGATGCAGATACTACTATATCTCCTCGTAATTGCTTCTGATGCTTAATTACCTTCCCTGTTGAGACCTTGCTCTGCTGGAAGGATTTGTCTGGGGCCTTTCAGCTGGGCAGTTTGGGGGTGCAGTTAAGGATGGGGTTCAGCCCCAGGTTAGAAAACCCACATTTAGGTGTTTGAACATATGTTCACGTGTCCAACCTTGTGCTGTTGTCAGGTCTGACCTCTCAGTATAGTCCTTGGACCCTGGTTTTCCTCTCTTTATCTAATTGCTCTTTGGCAAGACCTTAGAATGTGCGTTTGGCCTTCTTAAAACAACGTTCTGCGAACACACCACCTTCTGAACTCTGTAGTTCCCAGACCAAAGCAGCTCCAGATGGGTTTAGACCCATCTTAAACCTTTTGTTTCAGTAGAACCTGGCAAATGCTTCTCACACAGAAGATGAGAGACTGGTAAATACACAGGCAAAATCTTGGCTGGTCTTTGCTTTGATGGTCCCTTAACAGCGTCTCTGTGATGGACCCCCCCCTCACCTTCTCCAGTGTACACCCATGAAACCTCAGCCAAATCACAGGGCAATCCTTTGTCTTGATCTCAATTCCTGTCATGATTAGCCACACAGGAGTTCTTTTTTCCCTTTTTCTTCCTATTTTTTGTCAGGCTGTAATGCATTCTTATCAGATTAGTATGGTAATTTATACTACAAAGAAATTAAAGCATTTGCCATGGCATTAAGTTATTACTTTAGATATAAATCCCTCTTGGCAACATATAGGAACTCTCCATTTTAATGCCAGGCTGTGATGGATACACTCACCCCTCAGCCATACTTTGGTTCGGACTAAGGAGTAATGGGCCTCATGGCCTGTGGTGAACCAGGGAGCTGGAGAGATCCCTTCCCCATGGCAGATCCTCTGTAGTGTCTGTGTGTTAAATTAATACTAATGAAACATTACTAATCCACGTAGCTACTCAATATTGTTATAAGCATTGTGCGGATAATTCCATTAGGCATTAACCATTGTCCATGTCTGAGACTAAGACTGGGCTTAGCTGCACCTCGGCTCCATAAGGAGTTTAGAAAGCAAAGGGGATCCACTCTGAACCTCATCACTTAATGGGAAGTTCTTCCTCACCCTTTGCATCTCAGGTCTCTGTGTGAGTCACTCTAACTCAATTCTAACTCAGTTTTCCTTCAAATGTCTCTTCCATGCAGTAATTAAGAAGGGGAATCTTGTCATCAAACTTATTGAACCTGGATAAACTCCCGTTCAGGCCTCTTAAATTTCATTGAATGTATTGAACTCTGTCTAATTACTCCTTTACCTCAATAAAACACAGTGCTGCTTTTGAGGGGGGTGCATTCCCCTCATCTGCAGCACAGGCTCAGAGATGTATGAGCAACATGCATTTGAACGGCAAAAGGGTGACCATGGGGTAAGTCAGGCACTTGGATGAGAAGGGTGGAAGGATGAAACCCTGCTAAGTGGAGAGGCTGAGCAGTGGACAAGCCTGCTCCATCCCTAGAGCAGCCAAAGAGCTTCCTTGTTCCTGGAATATTTGGTCTGTAAGGCAGTTAGAAACCACTCTCATTGCTGAGCTGGAGCCGGGCTCCAAAACCCATTTCAGCTACTGATCATTAAGGATAGAAGCCACTCCTAATTACTCCCATAAAACATTAAGCAGGGAATCAATGTTCAGGAGGGACATGCATTTGTTGATTGATAGTGTGGTAACACCCGTGGTGTGGGGATGAGGCAAAGGGATGCTCAGATGAGGGAACAGAGGGGTCTTGCTGTGCCATGGGGGATATACAGCATAGGATGCCCTGCAAGAGAGCAGCTGCTTTCAGGAGAGATGTTTTCCATTGGGAAAATCCAACAGTGTCATCATTCATGTTGGGTTTTAGATTTGGACTGAAAGAAAGAGCTTAAAATGTCAGATTCCTGATGGAAGAGAAAGTTTGGGTTTAAGCTAGTGCTAATAAATAGGCTAGTTCAAATCTCAGCTTCGAACAGGCTGATGCTGCCATCTGCTATTGTGAAGATCTAAGCCCAGAGCAGTTCCTGGGCTGGAGAATTGCATGATGGAAAAAACCACAGCTCCCCTCCTTCCCTCATCAATGGAGCACAGTTTCAGTTTGCTGAGCATTTGAAGGAGGGAAACAGAGGGGTTTTGGGGTCACTTACAGAGTTAGACCCAAAAGATTACCCCCTTTGTGTTATGTATTAACCAAATCAACAGCAGCAGGAATTGGTGCATTGGTAGGATGGAAAGGGCCACTTGGGCTGAGGTGTCTCAGCCCCTGTGCAAGCCTTTGGTGCTGCAGTCACAGTCATGAACACCCAAAGATCTCAGAGTGGTTTCTAAACATCAGTGGCTCAGTTATTCCCTTGGCTACCACTGGGTTTAATGTGAGGTGCAGGCACACAACAGACAAAAAACCATGTCCTGCTTAATTACACTTCTCACTGTCCTTGTGAAGGTGGCAAGAGATAATTGCTGCTCTCAACTGAAGGAAGGTTCTGAGCACAGAGAAGAGGCCAAGTGTGGAAACCTGGTGCTGAATGTTCCTCATTTAAATCCCTAATTCTACATCATTAAAGGTGGAGAGGAGAATAAATCTTTATGGACTTTTCCACCCCAGTGGGAGATCTTTGTGCCCTGCTTCCCACAGAGATCAGGCTCAAATACTTCACAAATCACAGTTCTGTCCTCTGGAGTTGAACACTTCTCCTGGAAAACTATTTTCACATAGGTCAATAGCAGAGAAATATAAGAGAGAAGATGGAGAACTGAATGGGACCCCTTGGGTCAGCGGATCCCCCACTGCCAGATGGGCAAGCAGCCACAGGGAGGGTACTTTGTCCAAAAGAGCTCACAGGAGCCTTGTTTTCCAGCCCCCCCCTTTGGATCTGAGCACCAGGCAGTACAGAGCCTGGGAGAGCAGCACATGTGCCAACACCCTCCAAGGGAGGACAGGATTAGCCTGGTCCCCAGTGCTTCAGCCATCCCTGAGCTGTCGGACACGCTGAGGTCTTCACCCAGGAAAGTGTCTTTCAATCCGTGTCTTGCAGAACTTGAAACAGCCCTGGGGGGCTGCTGCTTTCCACCAGCATTCAGATGCAGAGCAGCACTCCCGTTATTGCCATCTGCAGCACCAGGCTGTCACCCCTGTCTTTAATTGCTGATCATGTTTCCATTATATTTAAAGCATTACATTTTTTCAGTGGTTATTGGTCAGATTGATTTGCATAGGCATTTGGATGAATTATTTCATCAGAAATCATTGTGCACTGCCAGAGAGTTTGCTCATGCCTGTGTTTGCCTCAAAGAAAGGAATAGAAGCAACTAATTGGTTTCAATCTATCAGCCTTGGAAACAAGTAGGAAGCGGCAGCAGCACTTGGCCAACACACTTGTAACAAGCTCCTCTGGCTGCAGTCTGTTGTAGGGTCTAAAGCAGCCCAGAGGCCTGCATGAAGGACTCCCCTAGGAAAGGTTAGGGTGATTCTCTGTTGATGTTTATGTTGCACAGTCCTGGGATTTAATACAGGGTGACCATATAAAAGTATTGACCCTGCTTTTAGATCAACAGACTGCTTCCCAGCATCAGCCACTGACCAATATGTTGCTGTGGTCCTGTTCCTTTGACTCTACAAGTACCCAGAGGGATTAAAATACATGTAGTGGCTTTGTTGATTCATCACAGGCTTCCTTTTGCCATCACAGAATCACAGAATGGTTTGGGTTGGAAAGGACATTAAGATCATCCAGTTCCAACCCCCTGCCATGGGCAGGGACACCTCCCCCTAAACCATGTCACCCAAGGCTCTGTCCAACCTAGCCTTGAACACCGCCAGGGATGGAGCATTCACAGCTTCCCCGGGCAGCCCATTCCAGCACCTCACCACCCTTCCAGTAAAGAACTTCTTCCTTAGATCCAATGCAAACTTCTCCTGTTTCAGTTTTAACCCATCACCCCTTGTCCAATCACTACAGTCCCTAATGAATACAGTCCCCAGCATCCCTATAGCCCCCCTTCAGATACTGGAAGGCTGCTATGAGGTCTGAGCTGCTTTTATTTGTGAGGTCTCTATATTTTTCTTCCAATGGATCCTCTTAGCCAGTGTCCTTAGTTAGCCCCAGCAGAGCCTGATCCTGGTCCATGAGGACCATCATGTGTTTCCATCAAGGGAAGGTTTCCAGAGAGGCAAAGCAGTTATAGCTTGCCTCGTCTATCCTCAGTGTGTTTTATCATCTGCTGATAGCCTGCTGCTACACAGGGGGTGCGATAACATGATTTCCCTGAGGGATTGTCATCATCAGTGCAAACACAAGTGTATAAGCAGCTACATCAGAGGTGGAGAGGTGGGGACAGAAAGGAGCTTAACTGACAATAACTTCACCTTTTGTTTCACGTTCAGCCTTTGAAAGTGTCGCACTGGGAGAAGAAAGCAAAGCCAGGAGTGGGCATGGGCCTGTAGGGAGCTGGTGGTTGTACTGGAGGCAGTGTGGCTTTTAGTGATGGGGGAGAAACTGTGTCCCATCTCCAGGCTTGGGAATACCTTCCTATAGAAGGTGCTTTCAAGAGTGCAGTTATAATAGAGCTAAATGCCAATCTGATCACTGCTATCACTGCTATTACTCTGCAGTGCTGCTTACTTTCCAAGCCTGGGGAAGCCCAGTGTGTTTGTGATGTTCGAAGTCTATACCATGCTCACTTTGGGGCAAAGCAGCAAATGCCTGCAAAGGGAACATGTGCAAAGGCCTTCCTGCAGTTGATGCAAGTGTAAAATCCATGCGTGTAAGACAAAACAAGCCCAAAGTCTTAACATAGGACTTCCATGCTGCAAAAGATCCCTTTGGGGATCACGTAAATGGGAGATGGAGGGCACAGCTCTTATGATTATTGCTGCTGCCTGCTCCTGTAACAGTCTCCAGGGTCCTGAGCATGACAGATTTGTGGCCCCCCTGTGCTTGGGCTGGCATATAACCCTATAATGCAGTTTTGCTGTTGCTAATCACAGGCTACTTCATTACTGTGAGCATCAGACAGTGGCACAGTGCACACACTGCAGCTTGTTGCAGCTCCTGACACTGGGGCTTTATGTGCTGAGGCCACAGGAGGCAAGATGGGTGAATGCCAAAGCAAATGCCTGCAGCTCCATGTGTGCTGGCTGGGAGATGATGGCTGTCCCCAGCGCAGCTGTAATCCTCTCTCAGCAAATCCATGGATGTCCTGCTTGTGGAGCCGTGTTTGACAGCTCTGCTGGGCGCTGGGTGATGGCAGCCAGGCGGAGCTGGGAGCAGGATGGTGACTGCCAAAGGCATAAGAATGCAGGACTTGTCCCGTGTGCTCCTGATGGGGCTGGGGAAAGGGAAAGATGCAGATCCAAGCAAACACAGCAGAGGTGTGTCCAAAGTACGTGTCCAAGCTCAAACAAACCACTTCAACTTCTTCAGCTGCAGCCAGGGCAGAGGAAGCAAGAGCATCTCTGCTTTCCCCCTGCCACTGCCTGCTCCCTCCCACACCCTTCCCTTGCATTCAAAATGGGATTAGTTGTGTTAAAAAATACCCCTCTTCTCTCTCTTGGGCATGTTCTCTGTTCTGTTCTTGCACAGTCTGTGCACTTGGACATTAGGAAATGCATATCCCCTGATAGTGGAAGTTTGGTGGCAAGGGGTTTGGAACTAGATGATTTTAAGGTCTTTTTCAACTCAAACCATTCTCTGGTTCTATGATTTCTTTACACAGCCAATTGGACCCTCTGTAATGTTAAGCCCAGCACAGGCCTTTGTGCCCCATCCCTTAGGTAGCTGCTGTAACTCTGATAGCAAACTCTTATCCGGATTTTGGGGAAGTGGGCCCAGAGCAGTTAACTCTCTGTACCAGGCATCAGCTCCCTGCTGCAGGTCTCTCACTATCCCCCTCACAGCCCTGATGAAGGCAAGTTATTGACTCCCCAAACACATCACTCAGCCTATGGGCTTATCCTCACCACGTTACCATCATAGAATCACAGAATGGTTTGGATTGGAAGGGACCTTAAAGATTACTCTGTTCCAGCCCTGCTGCCATCCTACCCTCACATCAACACCAGCAAGTCCCTTTCCCACAGTGGGCTGTAGGGTTTGCATGCACAGCTCTTCTGCACATCCCACAGTGCTCTGCTCTTGTTTCCTCTCCAGAGCTCAGGGTCTGCTCTGTCGTTTCTCCCTGGCACTGCCAGCACTGCTGCTCCTTGCTCTCACATCAGCTCATCTGCTTCTTTCTTTCCCTTCCCTGGCTTGCAGATGCAGGCAGCTGGAGACCTGCCCCCATGCCCTGCAGGAGTCCTCATCTGCTGATGAGCTGCTCTGTCTGCTGGATGCACACAGCCTTGGTCCCACTCCTGCTTGGGGACCAGAGCTCAGAGAGGACCTCAGCTCACCGCAGATTGGATTTGCAGGTCCCCATGCATTGTCCGGAGCGCAGGGCTTGACTCACACCCCAAGGCTCTTTCAGCTACCAAGCCCCCTCCTTCCCATTAGGGAAATAATCCCCCTGCCAAGGAGCCAGCTTTTTGGGTTGTTTTGGCTTTGTTTTCTGGCTTCCTGAATTGGACTTGAGATATTCTTTGTTCTTGTGCTGTTTTTTTTCACCTTCCACCTTCTTGGATAGCTAAAAATAACACATTTCCTTCTCGTTAGCAGCCAGCAGCTCTGCCTGCATTGTTCTTAGAGGTCTCCCTGCATCTCTCTGTTGGTTTCATAAACTTCTGTGTCAGGTTTGAGCACTGGTTGTTCTCTCTCTTATTGTAAGGCAACAAGAAGCCACCGCTCTGCCAAAAGGTTTTATTAGAGAATAAAAACAGCCAGCAAGGCATCTACACGAGCCAATAAAACTGTATCCCGTGTGCCCAAGCTAGCGTGCACATGGGGTTACTGGTAGTTTATTTGGGAAAGAAATCAACCTTGACCCGCTGCAGTCCATAAAATTAATCAGGCACCATGTGCCCCATGCAGATCTGCAGTCCCTACAATGCAGGAGCCAAAGGAAAGTCATCACAGCAAGCACTTAAATCCCCCATAATACATCAGTGTGACACATCCCAACCCAGAAAACAGCGATGGCGTTAGTGACAGGCTGCTCACTAAAGCCACCACGTGTGGCATGGCTGGGGGGAACTCTGCATCTTTGATTTTGTGTCCCATGGGCTGGCGATAGCCAGGAACTATTGCCCTGTGACCAGAAAAGGAGTCCACATGGCACCTCCTGTGATGCTGAAGTAAGAGTATGAAGTCTGTGGGGCTATGTGTGGTGGAGCACAAACGGGATGGGACATTCCTTTGTCTTCTTATATCCAGACAAACCCCAGCTCAACTTCCAGGGCTTTGGAGCCATCCTTGCCTTGCTGCCTCCATGCCATGCAGTGCTAGGTAGGGATAGGCAGCTAACCCCAACGTGGGGCTGTTTACAACAAACTTACAGCAGTAAAGTGGGCAAGTACATGGGAGGAAACCTACTGAGGGGTTACAACTACATAGAAACCACTTCTGAACTGCAAGTGCTCAAAGGCTGGGGTTATGCTAAAGGAGGGGAGTGTCATATACGTTTGCTCTGCTATACCCTTCCCCTGACATCCACTTGTGTCCTGTCTGAGACAAGAGACAGGGCTAGAAGGATGTGCAGGCTGAGCTTGTGCAGCCGCTCTTGACTTCCTATAGTGTCAGAGAAGCTACTTACAATTTCCTTCTGCACCTTTCCTCTCCAGCCTGGATTTAGCTTCCTAATTTCTCTGGGGCAGGTCTCAACATGTGCCAAGCAGCATCAAGGCTGCAGGCACCCAGCAACATGGGTGGGTATCTCTACCATATAGATCAGGCTACATGGCCCTTTGAGAGGCATCACAATGAGCTCTGGGTTTTGGGATACATCCCTTGGCAATATCTCCTCTGTCTTCAAGTGCAGTAATCTCTCATTGAAATATTATAACCAAACTGGCTGGCAAATCTGATCCTTCTCCCTGATGGAGAACAGAGCACACACAGGCACCGCTCGCATCTCCGAGTGCTGCCGTTAATGAGGGTGCCAGTATTTGTGTAAATGCTGCACATGTAATTTAATTGCTTTAATACAGGCAGTTCATAGGGCTCTCTTGAGTGGAAAGAGATGAAAGTTGCCAACGCGAGGAATGACTCGGGCTATCAGTACAGGCATATCTGTGGACAAAAACAAGGGCTGGCAACGACTGTCAGTGCTAAATGGCTTGGCTGTTTCTCTGGATGCCACAAAACGACTCTTCACAATATATTTCCTAACATGTCACTGAATCTTGTTTTAATGTTACACCCCCCAAAGGCTTTCATTTCTGGTTTTCCATGAGTGGATTTCCAAGCTCTTCATCAGCCTTATTATATTACAGATGGGGAAACTGAGGTGTGGGGACATGATCTGATTCAATCCAAGTCATGCAGTGACAAAGATGGGAGCTGATCCCCTTCCAGCCATGTAATCTGCCTCATGTCCTGCCTGCTGGGGCACTGGCCATAGCCCTTAGCGGAACTGGTGTGACCAGGCATGGTTCACTGCCTCCAGACAGCATCAGTGGGGATGAGAAGGGCTGAGCAGCACCATGGGGAAGGACATCCTTCCACTGGGAAGGAATGCCGTAAGAAGGCTGTGGGATAGTGGGACTGCTAGGGAACACTGGGGCTGGAACGTGTCCTTTCCTCTCACTGGAAAAGGTGGGACAGTAATGAAAATAATTGAGCAGGAAGTTTAAGTTAATAAGCAGTTAATTCCTTCAGCATAATTAATATCTTTATAGCCTCATTTGCATTACTTTGCATATCTGCAGATAATAATCTGTCATCAGGAAGGGGAAGGCATGGCAGGGCTGCTGCAGGCTGTTTGCTTCAGAGCGGACCATCCCATGGGACAGTTTTGGAAGAGCCACAGGGAACATGCCCTTTCCCTCTCCCCCAGGCGCTGTGGTCCTGTTTCCCTGCTCTGGGCTGCTCCTTGTCCATCAGATCACGCTCGCTCCAGTGTTTCTGCCTCTGCCTTTCAATAAAGAACCTCTCCTGCATCCTGGTGGGTTTGTTTAGGCTATTGGCTTGCCCTCTTGTGCTCATTAGGAGATAACTGCATGTAAGGTGGTCAGGTGCTGGGCACACGCTCTGCACAGGTCTAAGTGTCAGACACACAGTGCTAATCTTTGCAAGAAGCTTCTCTGTGTGGAGGTTGTGTCTCATACCCAAACCCAGGGCCTCTCTCCTGCCTATGGACACCATTTGTTGATCACAATCTGATCCGTGACTGACCTCAAATAGGGGCTGGCAGAGCAGGTGAGATGCCTGATGCTCCAACCAAGCATTGCCTGAAGACCTTGAGGTGCCCTCACACAAATGCTGGCTGAAAAAGCATAAAGCTGACATGGAGCTGGGCTCCATGGCCCAGTGTGACTGCTCGCTTCTGTTCACACCATGGGAAACTGGAGATTGCCTTTCTCTGGCATGCTGGGCAGTCTGATGGATATAAACATTCCTTGTGATCCTAAACCCGATGTATCTGCCTCTGCATTGCCTTATGCTCATGTCCTACTCATCTTAGCACAGGGCTGGGTTTCCAGCCTGTGTTGCAACCTTGGTTAGACCTTCTTTGGCATTCCCAGCCCATCCCCTGCCTTGTTTACTCAGACTGTAGGCTCTTGCAGGCAGGCACTGTTACTTACGTGTGTACTATAGTTAGCACAAGGGGTTTCAGGCTTGGCTGGGCTCTCTAATAGCATTGAATCTTCCATTAAAGAAACCCCAAACACCTCGATTAAAAGAAGGCAATTTAGATTACAATGCCAAAGCGCTGCCAGTTTAACAGTCATCCCTCCAACCTTCCATCTGCCTCTAAAACTTTTCCAACTGAATAAAATGGAAAGATATACCATGTTTTCACCTCGATTAACTCCTGCTACAAGTTGCAATGACAAAGGGGCAGGCCTCTTGAGACAGGAGGTCCTCTGCTGCGCTTTGAAGCATCCTGGACGGATGGAGAGGTTAAAGTTTCTCCCAAGGCTGCAGGAAGCATTTATTATAGTGAATGTCAGGCAGATGAAGGCAAAGGCTTCCTTCCAAAACAGAAAGGGCTTATTTCTTATCTCTGCAGAAAGGAGAAAAAAGTGGAGGCATTTCTGGTATTTCCAGCCCTTTCTGATGAGCTTTCAGGTTTTAGACTGTGCCTGAATCTCCGGCATGTTTCCCAGGAATCAATGGCAAGGGACTGGAATGTGTTGCTATTACAGCCTCCTCCGCAGCCATTTTTATTTGACCTTTTCTTTCTTGCCTTTTATGCTTCTTTAATCAGGCATCTGCAGTGAGATTGCTCTTTTCCTGGATTTAGCAGCACTCCCAGCCTCCCACTCCTGGTTTTATGGAGTGTTCAGTGATCAGTAAGGCAGTTTTTTGTATAACTTTGCAAACAACACAGAGTAAAAGCAAAGCCAGAACTGATGGGGTTTATTTAGCCACATTGCTAAACCATCTCCATCTACCTGAGCTTCTTGAGTGTGACTATTTCCAAGGGGCTTACTGCTTATATGTAGATGCTTTTAATTCTCTGCTGATACAGAGGTTCTATGTCCAGATCTGAGCCTGGATCAGGATTTGATGGGGATGGGAGGGCACAGACCTTCTGATTTCTGTAAAAAAACCACTTTCCTGTGATACATGAAGGTTCCTTTGAAGTTCTCGATCCAGCTTAGATCCCAACCTCTAGAGCAGCTCAAGTCTGGATGCTTTGCAGGTATAAATCAGCTGAGCTCTACCAAACCCAGTGAAGCAGTAAGAGTTTCCTCCCCTCCAGCTGTGATACTTGCCTATTCCTCCTTCCCATGAGAGCTGAGGTACCTTAATGCATTCATCTTCACAGTAGCCAGATGCAACAATCCCTGGTATCGGTGATGTTACAGCACAGAGAGTACTGGTAACCTCCAAAGTCACTATATATTTGCAGCTATAGGTAAATCAGAAGGATTTTCTCAAGGACCTGAGTCCCATTAAGAGCTGGATCCTCACCACCATTGGCACAAGGTCTTCTGTAAGTTGCCAAGTGCCTTCTTGAATCCTCCAAGCTGGTGTTAAATGGGCAATACTCAGCGTGTGTTCATAGCCCCCATCCCAACTACAGGCGCATCTGAGGCACACACAGCTCTGTGGCCTCTTTGCCATCGTGACTGTGCCCTGGGGTAGGAAGGGTGCAGATCTGAGGAGGGCTGCAGCTTCTCTCCAAGGTGGGACTCCTAAGGGGGGTTGCTCCCAAAGGAATCTCACTGCGGGTTCATGCATCACTGCCTGCCCATGGCTTCTACTTTGTGAGCCACCATGGGCCACCCCCTCTTGAGTAGCAACACAGAGCACAGGGAGGATCTGTGGCCCAAGAGCCATGTTCAAGGGCACCCAAGAGGTGCAGATTAGTGTTGAAGCCCAAAGTCCCACATCACAGGTTTCTACACCAACCCATGGACTCTTATGGAGTTCACTGAATTCCTGACACTGCCCTCTGACCTGTGGCAGCCCCCGTACCTAAAGATCTTAGGAACCCATTTTCTGTCTAAACCCATATTTACTTTTTAACATGAAATCCACACGATTGAATGCATTTTAAACAGTGTCCTGACAGCCAAACCAGGCTTCTATCTCCTTTTCTTTGACTTAACCTATCCCGTCTTTAACCATTAAACACAACCAACAGCATGAACATTTCATGAGCAGATAGTTAAATTTTAATTTCCCCATTGAATTCATTAAGGTGTGATCATGCATCTGAATTGAATTTAGCAACCTGGCAAGGAACCAGATTAAACATGACATAGTGACAAGGTTTCCTTTTCCATTGGACTTGATCGCCCCCCTCCCACCCTTGCCCTATTAAAACAAGTGTTGTTTCTTTCCCCATTGAACGTTTCATAATCAAAGTCTTTGCTCAAATGAAGGGAGAGCGTCCTGCCTTAAGCACCAGTCACAGACGTGTGCAATGCACTCAGAAGAGGTCTGACAGAATTTATTGTTTGTGTTGGCAGCTGGAGTAATTGCAACAGAGGCAAAAAACCCCAGGTGTTTGCAGGGAATGATGGTGGTCTCTCTTATAGTGCTTAATTTGTTAGATCAAATACATGGCACGCAGGCAGAGCTGGCAGCAAATGTGCTTTTTGTGCTTCAGACACTCTCCACTCCTTCCACTTCCCCATTGCTGGTAGGAGAAAAATGAACTTCTGAGTGCAGGAGGCTGCTGGTGCAGAAGAGGAGAAATCCAAGGCGCAGCAAGGTGGATCCTCTCCCTTGGATGCTGCATTGGAAGCTGCCCTTGCACCATGATCTGCCCCATGCCCTGGTGCTGTTTCAGTCACTAACTTGCACTTCCTCCACCCACCCCAATGTGCATCTGTCTTCTCTGCTGTCTGTTTTCGCTCTTTGAGAGCGAGAGTGGACAAAGGCACTGGTCAAGGAGGAACCAGGAAAACCTGTATACAGTTCCCTCAATACATCACCCCATCCCAGGCCTCTTCTCTAATCTCTGTCTTAGAGATCTTGTCCCTTTCCTAGTACCTTGCAGGAGCTAAGATCTGCCCCACTTCCCACTTATCCCTTAGTCCCTCAGATCTGGAATACTCCCAGTACCCTGCGGGTGCCTGCAAAGAGACCACTCATATTCTTGTCCCTTTCCTAATACCTTGCAGGAGCTAAGATCTGCCCCACTTCCCACTTATCCCTTAGTCCCTCAGATCTGGAATACTCCCAGTACCCTGCGGGTGCCTGCAAAGAGACCACTCATATTCATGGGGAGGGGAACAGGTCTGGTGTCCTTCATGGAAGGATATTCCAGATGAGACTTGCACTCTGTGCCTAGACACTGTGTTATTGTGTTCCCAATATGGGCAAGAGTTGGGGAAACCACTTGTTACGATGCTGCCATCTGCATTTCAGAGTGTGGTGTGTGGTCTATGCAAGCAGCTGGTAATGAGCCAAAATGTGCTTCTGAAACGTCTGTGTACCTGATGTCTCATATAATATTTAGAGTGAGCAACTTAGCAACCCGTGATAAAACAACCATCCAGCTGGGTGGGTGGCAGTCACACCAGCAAGCCAGCTAGAAACAAAGTGGGAATTGTTTTTAAAACACTTACTGCTCAGTCCAAGAAGAGTCATTGCAAGCATTCCATTTGCTGATGGTATGGGGTATGAGTACAGGCATCCTTTAGGAACCCAGGAGACCACATAGGGCAGACAAGGTCTATTACATTCATGTATGAAACAAATCTCCAAGGAACTGTATTTGGGGCTTGGTGGAAGAGGGAAGTGTTTGGAGATGAGGATAACACCTGCAAGATGGATTGCTGCTGTGAATGCTTATCGCCAGCTCTGAGATCGAAGTCATGTCAGGGGAGGTGTACGCTTGTTAAACCTGAACTCGGTTTGTGTTTTGTGTTTGTTTTACTTCTCACCTTCTCCTTCCAATACTGTACGTACAAATCTGACCTTAAAGCTTAGAAGACTGCTCCCTCCTCGGTGTTACTGTGAAACGTGGCTGGTATTTAGGGCACAGTGAAATACGGTGAAAGGGATGAACTGAGAATGAGCACCCTGTCTTCCAGCAAATAGCAGAGCTGAACCATGTCTGGGCAGCCTGGGCGAGGGAGCCCTGCTATCCTCCCAAATGCAACAGGGGGATTTTGTTGCCACACATCAGCTTTCGGGCAGGAATTCTCACTAATCCCCACTTACACATCCACTCCAGCAAAGGGGACAGCGGGATGCTCCATGGCCCTGAACGAAGGCCTTCATCTCATGGTCTACTGGAAAATGGGCACAGTAATTTCCAGGGGCTAAAAGCGTTGGAAAGGATATTTCACAGAACCAGGAGGTGCTCTGAATGCTGACACAATGCTCTCTGAAAATGACCACAATCTCTCTGGGTGGCTAATCAGCCCTGCTGTTCCAAAGGGTACCACCTCCCTCATTTACATGGATCTGGCTCGAACTTTCAGCTATTAGGTCTTACTTCTGTCATCCCCTGCAAGATTGAAGAGCCCTTTAGTATCCAATATTTTCCCCTGCGATGGTTCGTGTGCAGCATAATCAAGCTATCTCTTGATCTTCCTCAGATGAGCTAAAAAGACTTGAGTGCCCTGTCTCTGGGAGACGGTTTTGCCACTTCTGACAGGATGTGGAAGGACTTCCACTGCCTGCACCCCTCCCACTAATGTTTAATAACCTTTTTGAAATGCCAGCACCAAAACTCAGGACTTTCGTCCAGCCACGAACACAGAGAAAGTCCATTCCCAACTCCCATTTATTAATTCCCCTTTTCATATTTCCCAGCATCATGTAAGCCCATTTTTCAACACCGCCGCTGTGGGTTGCGTCCCCATCTGCCCATCAGAGAGACTCACTCCACATCCCTGTTTGGAAGCCGTGCTTCCACAAATAGTTTCTATTTTGAAGGCTTGGCCTTCATTTATTTGTTCTTCAATAAGTGACCTTGAATTTGTTGTTGTTCAAATTATACATTGTTTGAATGGATCTGATTTATTAAGGAAATCAGGTTATTCTGCGCTATCTTCACTGTTGTTATTGCTCTGCCAGTCTACGTGACATCTGCAATTATCAGCAGTGATTTTCTTCCAGATCATTGCTAAAAATATTGAATAACTTGGCCTGGAAGTGGTCTTGGCTGAATCCACCCGTAACACCCCCATTCAGCAACGCCTCCCTGCTGCTAACTGCATTTTGAGAGCTGTCAGCTAACCCAACCTCAGCCCATTGAACATGGACTCTGCTAATCTGGCACGGGGTTCATTATAAATATATCAGAATGTTGTGCAACGAGATATGCAATGCTTTGCAGAAATCAGTTCTTCTGTTTACAGGACTCATTTCTGGGCAAAACAAAGGAAAAGAAGAAAACAGCAGAACTTCTTGAGTGGTGTTAATCACGTCCTCTGCGTTGATGCTCCTTTAAGTCCTTGACCAGTTTCTTATTTAGTTTGCAGGGACTAGCATAAAGTTAACTGAACAATAAACATCCGAGTTATAAATACTCTTTTGAACACTAGCACACCATTGGCATTCATTCAATTTCCTTCAAATCTCCCTGTAATCCAAGATGATGAAAAATCAGCACAACTGGGCCAGAGCTCCCCTTCATCAGTTCTTCGAGGGCTCCTGGGGGAAAATCATCATGGTCTGCCACTTTAGAACCTTCCACACTCAAAAGAGTTACTGCAAGTAGCTGGAAATTACTGAAATTACTAAATGCCAGGGGAAAAAAGTACAACTTGAAATGGTTGCAAGTGGTCTGGAAAGTTGTGCTGCGGCCCCATATGACAGAGAGAGAACAAAGAGCCCTTTCAGCCAATTTGCAGAGTTGGCCTCTTTGTTTCACTGCTGTGGAGAGGCTGGAGAAGATTTACAGCAGGATACTCTGGAGATTAAAGGCAAGGATGCTCACCCTGGGAGGCAGGAGACATGATGCAATTGTCCTAAAAGGAAGAGTTGTGGCCACAGTGAAACCAAAGATAACCCTCAAAAATGCAGAAAACGTTTTATGAGGCATGACTTGAAAACTATCACAATGTTAGTTTATAGCTTGAAGCCCATTGCATTCCTAAGAAAGTGAAGACACATAGAGAAAATACCACTCAGAGGCTCATCCCTCTGAAGGGTGGTGTGAGATGAGTAGATGGATGCTCTAAATCTGGCAGTAAGAGTACCCTTTTCTCTCCAAAGACAGCATATGACAAGACTATGCCCATGTAAATATTTAATCATGAATCCAAAGGGGAAATCAGCAGCAGAGGCTGGGCATTCATCTCCCCAGGTGCCTGTGGCTGTCTCTTGGTGTGGTGGGCTTATACCTCTTCTACCCCTTTCATCTTGTCCAGCATGTGGGCAAGGAGGTAGAAGGAAGATTCGGCACCAATCAGTTCTTTGTCATCCTCTTCACCTTCCCACCCTCATTTTGTCCCTTCCCAAGCCATTTCCTGAATTCATTTCAAATTCTCAGGAATTTCAGGGAAAAAGAAACGAAGCTTTTCTTCAAATCAACAGTTTGCTTCAAAATCATCTTTGGCCAAGAGCAGTCTCAGTTGGAAGTGCAGCCTTTTGCATAGTCTGGGGTTCATTTATCCCACACTGTAATCGATGTCATTCCATCAAGGGCAATGAAGACACCTGAGGTTGTGCCTGTCCAGGAGATGCCTCTCACTGAGGCTGAGCTCACACCAGTAAGGATGGATGTGTTATCCCCAATTAATAGGCAGCAGTTTGGGCTCAGGGTGAGCAACCCCATATCTGACACTACACCAGCTTTCACACCCCTGAGAGCTGTGGCCATCACACTCTTTAATAGGTGACCAGAACCACAACAAGCTGCTGCATTGCACAAAAGGTGACATGAACAATAGCACAAGAAAAGGCTTCAATTGCTCTCCTGTGAAACCTTAAGTACTGTTCCCTTGTCACTGGCTTCTTACTCTCCTGATTTTTAGCCCACCTTTCATTTCCTTCCACTTTCCTTCCCCTGCTCCTCTGGATGGCCTGGTCTGCTTGTTTGCCATAGATTTATGACTGTTTGTATTTTGTGTGATTAATAAATTCTGCTGTGATTTATGTTTCGGGAGGCTTTCATGAATCTACTTCATTTCCTGTTGCACAGGCTCTCTCTGGGATCAGCAGTTTTGCACTATTGGAAGTGATTAGGTGTCTAACTGTCACTCCATGAGAGTTCATCAGCTTTAATTCTTCAGTTAGGCACGTTTTGCTTTTGCATGATTTATTGCTTAAAAGAAAGGAACTGATGTGGTTTGTGTGTGCATGTGCATGAAGGTGGCTTTCTGCAGGGGTCGTTGGAGTCTATGGAAAACCAGGAAAACCCTTTCCCACCCAGAATCTGATCCTCAGCCCAGGTACGGATTTGTCTGATGCTTGGTAAGGGCTGGAGTGCTTTGGCAGGCAGCAAGATCCCTCCTGCCTCTGCCTGTGCTGTATGTGGGCAGGCATAAGGGCTCTCCAAGGTGACTACCACTGGTGTGCAGTCATGCTGCAACCCAGCCTGGATGTGTCAGGCTTTTCAAGAACATCTTGCACCAAAAAGGTCTGATTTTGCCACTGCCCAACACTTTGTGCAGTTATTTATATCCCACTGTAAGGGGCAGTGCTGCATCCCAGCAGATCTGACTGGTGATGTTTCCCCATCCACTTTGCCTTGCTAAAAATGATGGCACAAAGGTCCAGGCAAAGGCAATTCAGGCACAATTGTATTCAATATGAATTTTAATATCTTTTCTTTGCTTGGCAAGTCAGATCTGACAGAAGATCTTTGCAGCTTTGTGCCTCTCATTTATAGCTGTTAACCAACCAGCCACTCACTTGCTGCAGAGTAGTGTTTCATAGTCCTCCAAATTGCTTATGAACATACATTAGAAAAGCATCTCCCTTTCTTCCCTCCACCCATGACAACCCACATAGCTTTGACTAAAAAGCAAACAGCAGGATGAAATCTCACTTCCTGGGTTACCCAATTAATGCCAATAGCAAGGCCATTACCATGTCAGGTTTTCTGTCTCCGTCGTGGAGATGTTGCAGTCCCCAGAGGAGGTGGCACAGACCAGGTCCTAGGATATGGGAGGGAAAGGAAGGGATGAGTAGGGGAGAGAGAAGAATGGAAGAGAAAGGAAGGGAAGGGAAGGGAAGGGAAGGGAAGGGAAGGGAAGGGAAGGGAAG
>WYDI02029269.1:0-40770 GCA_009867235.2 Psittacus erithacus | reverse complement strand
AGGGAAGTTGTGAATGCTCCATCCCTGGCGGTGCTCAAGGCCAGGTTGGACAGAGCCTTGGGTGCCATGGTTTAGTGGGAGGTGCCCCTGCCCATGGACAGGGGGTTGGGACTGGATGATCTTAAGGTCCTTTCCAACCCTAACTATTCTATGATTCTACATACTGTATATTCAATTCAGGATTTATTTTGTACCAAAAATGCACTGTATGGAAGAAAATGCCCCAGGATTTTTAAAGTTCCTGAGTACTTGGATTAGCAACCCAGTAACTTTTTCAAAAGGCAACTTGCTGCAGTCCATAACTGGAAGAGGGTTTGTTGTTGGGTCCCTCTCCCCTCCCTTCCCCTTTTTCTACAGGTGCTTTAAGAGAACTTGGATAGAACCAAAAAAAGTCAAGTTTAAAGAAAGATTTTCAGTTTAGATTAGCATAATGAGAGACCTTTGAGCAGAAGTAGCAGCCTAACTGTACAGCGAATATAAAAGGGGTGGTGAGAACAGCAGAAGCAGGACATGAAAGGTACTGGGACAAACTGCTTTGTAACCACTTATGAATCAACAGAAAGTGTTTTCTAGAACAAAACTGCAGAGGTTTTCAGGTGTGCCACAAGGAGATCAGTCAGGAAACAACGAATATCTCCTACCTGACTGCAGGAGCTGGGTCAGTATGTCTGCTACCCGAGGAAGATTATCTCCAGTGGCAAACTGAGGTAATTCCTTGATTGCTTGTCTCCGGATCTGCCAAAATAATCAGTATTATGGAATTAATAAATTTAAATAATAATAAAAAATAATTCAGGCAATTCAACTACTAAAGTTTAGCATAAAAATCAGCCAAATTTGAGAAATGAACCACATTCTTTTAACAGGAGTATAATATTCAGAAAGCGAAATACAAGTTTCAGACTTTAATGGCATTTTAAACTTCTTATTTGCTATGAAACCATTATGATCTATTTATGAAGAAAATGACATCTTTTTCTGAGATCTAAACAGCACTGAAGAACAAATTCAAGCAGCACCTCTGTTCACAAAATCATTCACTTGATCAACAAAATAAAGGGCTGGAATCTGTGTTACTGTGGAGTGTTATTTGCTAAAAGGATAGTTCTCAGTGGTGCACATGGCAGACAAAAAACTCTAGGTTTGGCACTGACAAAAAACCTAGAATGATCTGCCCAAATCATTTAACATCTGATAACCAAAGGCTCTTCAAAGGTACAGCTTCTAGCAACAGCACAGAAGCAGCATGAAGCATCCCAAGACGTCTGCAAGAATACTACATTCAGAATCACATCCCCATGGCTCTTGGGTGTGAAGAAAGTTTTCTTGCCTCCCTGCAGGATTTTATTAGGATCAATTACCATACAGTACTTTTTGAAAGGAAAAAATGTAATAGATATGCAAATAAACTGTTTCTCTCTATGTTTCTTTCTACAGAGCTATTCTTTGATCACTAATTGAGTAAAAAGGACAAATGGAAACTTATGTATTTTCCCATACCATCACATAACAGGAATACAACTAAGTATTCTTAAGCTTTGGATAGATCAAGCCTCCCCTTCCCGAAAGGGTAATAAAAATGTGAATTCAACGTATCAACTTGCTACAAGGTCCTTATTCTTACAGAAACATCTTCATCCTCACAGAGGTCCAACTGGGCATTGATAGCCGAATCAGCTAGCTCAGGAAAATGCTTGAAGAACTTAGGAATAAACTGGGCTGCAAGCCTCTTCTCCTTGGCACCTCCCTTCACGCCATCCAAAATCACCTGGTACGCATCCTTATGCTGGAAGAGGAGAAACAACACAATTAGAGAAATCTTGGCTTATTCTCAAGACAAGGATTTTTTTCTCTCCCATTCACTTCAGCTATGTAAGCGAACTATATTACACAAGCTTCATACAAAGAAATACATTTATCTCATAGATCACTATAACTGTGCCATTTAGTAAAATTTGCCTCTATTGTCTGGTTTTTACTGTTACTCTGGTTCCTTTGTCTGTTCAAGTGCCTATCAAATGCCTACATTCAAACTGCCAGCCCGAAGGCTAACAGCTCTTGCTATTACATTAGTTCAGACTCAAGGAATTACAGATCACCTTCACTGAACTTGGGCAGTTTTTCAAGGGGTTTCTACCTTCTGCCTAATTACCATCTCTCAAGAGGCTACTTCTCCCAAAAACTGTGCCACTGGAATAGATCACATAACTTTTAACATATGCAGGGCTAAAGCATCTTTGGCATCTATTCAAGCAGTTAACCTGAGATAAAACATGGCTCTTAAAAGATGTGTTGAACGGAGACTCTATAAAAAAGGGTAAATCTCCAGCTGAAATATAGAAACAAACACTTCAGGAACAGAATAGAATATTCTCTACCTGCTCCAACTAGAATCACACAGACATCCCAATTTTGTGCCTGCAGGACTGAAACTTTAGAATAAATTGAAGTCTTTCATGTGGTTAGCTATGGGTTTGCAAAAGAAAGGTCAGTAATATTAGGATAACAGCAGGAATCAGTTCTGTCATTAATTTTCCTTATAGCTGTGAAAATGTTCTAGACAACTTTAAACAGCAACAACAGCACAAGACACTTGATTTACATTAAATCTCCCAGAGCCACATACACTGTCACTTTTGCACCACATAAAAGTTCACCCATAGCAAACAGATCCTAATTTACAAAGCAGCACAGGGCATTAATGCTCTCTAGAGGAAGTTGTGTTTAAACACTCAGTACCAATGGTCCTTCAACACTCCCTACACCTTGTTGATAGGTATCTGTGGTGCCAGATTCTCCACCAGACTGGGACATGGGTCTGGAAGAAAAATAACCAAGGAATAAAATGACTGCTTTTCAGCTGATCCACATCCCCACCAGTTTGTTCTGCAGCTGTGCCAACACCATGCACTCAACAGCAAAGGCAGAACGAGCCAGCACAAACTAACAATGGGATACACATTCTTACAGTCACAGGTTCTCAGACTGCACATTAAGAATAACTTCTCTGGGGAACAAATTACTTAATACACGTTAAAATAGCAGTCATATAGCAATTCAGCAGAGTAGCTTATGTTCCATGAATTAATATGCCTTCATGCTTACTACTCCTATCATTTAGTCAAAGTGCAGCTCAGGCAGGAGCTTGGAATGCTCAAGAAAAGAGCAGGCAACTGCAGAAGCAGTGTAATCCTTCAGTATTCCATGCTTCCTCCCAAACTGTTATAGAGGAACATCCTAAGCCAGAGATAGTGTCAATAAGTGTCAAGTGACCATTAATTTCTCTAGATGACTTCCTGAACCAATTCTGTAATATCCTGTGACAAGTTGCACAATGTATTACAGAGAAAAGTTTGTCTTCCTCTTTATTTTAAGCCGGCTTACTAATAGTTTTTTTCCAAGTTCTCACCTTCATTTTGCTCCTGAGTAGACTCATCACCCCTGAGCCCCTTCCTCAACTGAAACACACTTTTACAAGCTCAACATTTCCAGTCTTTTAAGTGACTTCTCCTAATGTCATACTTCTGTTTGCCCCCTTGCTCTTCTTCTTGTATTCAATAGATTTCATTTTTGAGAGAGGGTGACTATGACTTTTTTGTAGTGAGAGATCATGTTCATGAATTTAAGAGATAGTAAAGGAATAAGTGGGATAAAACTGATAAATAAGGAACAATTGCTCATGGCTTCTCAGAGTGCAAAACTTGGAGACATCAACTAAGATTATGAAATGACAAGTTCAAAGGGGGTAATTTCTTCAAAAAGGCTAATGGAATATTTTGCCACAGAACATTTGTATGCCAGAAATATAATCAGCTAAAAAAAAGGCATCAGAAAAGTTTGCTTAAGAAGAATCTAGCAAGACCTAGTAATTACAAAGACACTAGCTCTGGCTCCATAAGCCACACAAGCTGGAGAGGCAATGCTGGGAGAGCATATCAGGAATCATCATTCCATACTCACCCTTGGAGGTTCTTACACACCTGCTGCCCTGTCACAAGCTGCATTTCTTAATTACACTGGAGTTTGTTCTCCCTGAGATACCCATCCCTGCCTTACAAAAGCTACCCACAACTGTCAAAGTGATGGTGGACTATGTATTCAAAAAGCAGTGTAGTAATAGCATCTGTTTTATTCTGCATCTCCCCCTCTAGTTTCCAACATTTTCCATGCATATTTTGGTTGTCTCTAAGATGATGTTTTTAATGAACTGTCTGCAAGGATTCTGCTTTATTTCACTAGTGCAGAATTACACATGCAAAGCAAACGGACTTGAATCTAAAAGCTTGAAAAAACCCCAACAGCACAACACCCAGCCACCCACTATATTATCTGTTCTCCTGAAGAACTTTCCAAATGACCTTGCATAGTACCCAGTTTAAAACCCATTGCTAAGTATGTGCACAGCTACTTTCCTACTTACATACATTATGACAAAAGAATAATTACAAAAGAATCTGCTTTTTCAGGCAGCCGCTCAGTAAAATGGGCACATAATGCAATTCAAAAACTAGCCTCAAGTAACCATAATACTTTGTATTGGTAACACACGAAGGCATCATCTTTCTTTTGATTAATTCAGTAACGCTGTAAAAACTGGCAGATCTCTCCAGGATTTTACAGCTAAAAACCTCCTTGACCCACGAGGACCAACCTTCCATGCTTGCCTTAGGAAAATACAAAAGAGCTACAGGCAGTTATCAAACCGTAACAGCCTTTTCTGCTCCAACAAGCCTTTCAGCAGGAGAGCGCTCCGGAACTGCAAGTGCACAGACCAAACACGGACAACTACCGGCGTTTTAAGGCGAAACACGCCGCTCCCATGCCAAAAGCAGCCTGATTGTAGCTAACAACTAATGCCCTTGAACCCACGTTTAAAAGGAGAACCGCCGACAGAACGGGAGGAGGAAGACGCTGCAAAAGCGACTAAAGACGCTGCCGCCGTCCCTGCAGAGCCGCAAGCGCGAAGCTCATCGCTTCCCGCCCCCGCCCGTGAGGGAACCTACGCGGATCACAGCCGCGGGGCTGGCCGGGTGTCCTGCGGACCGAGCGCCCCGTCCACCAGGACCCCGTCCCGCCTGGAGCCGTTCGTGGCGGCGGCGCCGCCGCCGCACTACTCAAGCCCCAGGCCTAGCGAGGCCTTGTAGGCCGCAGGCACGCCGCACCTGGCTCACGGTCTCAGTGGCGTCCGCCAGGATGCCATAGTTTCGGTAGAGCTCCTCCACGGTGGGCATGGTGCGGCGGGGAACGGGCGCGACCGCCGCTGCAACCGAGGCCACCGTTGACTTCACCGCCGCTCAGGCCGCTGCACCCGCTCGGGCCGCCGCCGCCGTCAGCACCAACGAGGCCAGAGTCCCAGAGCGGCCGTGTGCCGGCTCCTGCGCAGCGACCCCAGGCGGCTGGCGGTGGGGCTGCAGGCAGGGATAAAGGCGGGAGCTCCTCCACCCCATGTGTTTGTGAAGCTACGGCTGTCTTAATCCTTCTTCTGTCCCTTTTTGACTCCTGTATACAAATACTATGAGGTGCACTGAGCTCCTGGTGCCAGAAAGAGGCTGTTTTCAAGGGTAATGGGTTCAAACTTAAACAGGGGAGATTTAGGTGAGATGGAAGATAGAGGCTCTTCCCTGTGCGGGTGCTGAGGTGCTGGCACAGGGTGCCCAGAGAAGTGGTAAATGCCCCATCCCTGGCAGTGCTCAAGGCCAGGCTGGAAGCCGCGGCTGGGAGCGACCCACTCTAGGGGAAGGGGTCCCTGCCTGCAGCAGGGGGTTGGAACCTATCATGTTTATATATATTGTATCATAGCATGTATATTGTATCATATTTATATAGATTGTATCCTAACACGTATTATATGCCTTGGAATGATACTGTCCTACTTCCACTTTCAGCTGCGCTCATCATCTTCCTAACAGAACGCACAAAATGAAGAGGAGCATTCAGAGCCACGTTTCCTTTGAGGTTTGTTCCATTCCTGTCATTTGACCTTCCACATGTCACCTTTTGGGTTTTTTCCTCACCTACTTCCTAGTTGCCTTACATCAGTCTTCATTTTTTCTCTCCTTACATCAACTCCCATTTCCCAGTCTTTATTTTTCACTTACATATGAAAATATATGAAATGAACCCATTTAATCACCATTAGTCTTTAGCATGAAGACAGAAGGGATGGGAACAAAGAGCTGATGGTGTTACAAGTTTAGAAGACATTGAAATTCACATTCAAGGTCAGTCGGGGATCTCTTGGATTGTTAAAGTTGGGCTATTTGGAAATGAATCTTTAGGAACTCAAAAGCCTGAGGTGCACATTTGAGAATGGCTCAGACTGCAGCGCAAGCCTCCTCAGTTCATGGACTATGATTAATCATAATCTCTTCTTTCTGCTCAGTCTTTTCACACCAAAGCTGGCGGAGGTAACCCTGCGGTAAGCTACAAACTCATTTGAGAACTGTTGTCATTCTACATCTGACTTCCATTCCTGCACATGCCCACTAATCCATGAGCACTGGCATCGTTGGAGATCTCTGCACAGTTTCCAGCCGGTTTTCCAGAGGAAAAGTAATTTTCTTGTGAAATCACTGAAATTGTCTTATTTCCTCAGAGGAAAAAAAGATCATAATTACTGTTTGTGTCACACAACTGCCCTGTGTTTTGGTGGAGAACAGACTTGAGACAGAGCCACAGGGTGGGCAAGAACAGACTGTGCTCATGACCATGGCAGAAGGTAAGGACACAATGAAAATTCCACACTGGAACAGCAGTTTAACCCTCAGGTACCGAACCTAGAAGGTACCTTATTACCCATTGAGTAGTTGCTTCAGCACCCAGTGGGTAATGAAGTGTCTGAAACTGAGTCCACTTGATGTTTTATGCCGGAGGAGCAAATTGATCCTGAATTCTTCTCATGTTCTGTTTCTCACTCTATACAATTCAGTCACCAGCAGAGCCCAGTGTTACAAACGGATACAGCAATTATCCCTCATCCACCTTAAGAATTTCTGTGCTTCCCAGAAAAAGATCTCTATATATCACTGGGGAATACAGTAAATGCATACGAATGTTCAGAGATGCACAGTCCTTCACTGGCACACATTAAAGCTATCTTGTGTGGTTATAAGCATCTAAAGGCTGCCTTCAGCCATGTGCAATATCCCCCAGATTCCTTCTAGTGTAATCTCACTTTCTTGAAAAATTCCTTTTCTGGGAAGGCTGTAATTTCATTTTATTTTATTCTATTCTATTTATTTTATTTTCTTTTTTATCATTATTATTCTATTTTGTTATTTTGATTATTTTCCACAGGCACGTCAGCCCCTGCAATAGGTACATGGAAGAGCAGCGCAGCCCCCTGGGCCCAAACCCCTTGCTCCAGGCTCGACAGCCCAGTCCCCGCGTCCCCAGCCCATGAGCCCAGGCCCCTTAGCGCAGGTGCCGCAGCTCAGACCCCGTAGTCCAGGTCTCTCGGCCCAGGCCCCCCCACCCCGTCGCGCCAGCAGGCGGAGCTCTACCCCCGCAGATGCATCCTGCGGCGGGCCCAGGCGCCCGCCCCGAGGTGAGGTGACGGGGTGTGATGGCGGGGGTCTGCCCCCGTTAACAGCCTGGAGAGGGGCTTTTTACGAGCTCACAACGGGCTCTCTGCCCTCCCTCTTGCACGTCAAGCACTGCGCTTGGGATGCTCTTTCACATCTGTCCGTGTATCCCGCATCGGAGCGGCGCTTGTCGGCTCATCCTGCTGCTCAGCCCCTGCTCTCCTCACCAGAGCCGGCTCTGCGATGGTGAGTGCTGCCTCCGGGTCACAGCGCTTCTTTCCTCGCGTTCATTCGCTGTTCTGGCACCAGCAATGAGGTTTTGATGGTGTTTGTAGCGGCCAGGAGAATCAGCACAGGGCGGAATAGAATGGGCAATCTAAAAACTCCTTTATCCAAGTGAAGGTCAGCTAGCACCTGGCATTGCCAGGGGGTTTCTCTCAGAGCACGGAAGTTATAGGACACTCACTTCATCCCTCCTGAAGCACCTCACTAAATCTAGTTTGACTCTTCAAATAGCACTCTTCAAATAGCTCCTGATACAACAGAGGCTCAGCCCCCAGTGACAGTCTTTACCCAACCCTTTCCTTCTGCGAACAACACATAAATATCAGAGTGGGTTTACTGATCTCAGTAAATGCTTGTGGGCAGGCAAAGATCATCCCAGACACTACCAATAGGAGGCCATTAAGGCTGATGTTGTGTTTCCACAGCTGCTGTTATTTGAGAGGACCTCTAAGGTTTTACAGTCTCAAGGCAAACTTGAGTCTGGTGGTGTTCGGGTGGGTGACTGGGGCTGGGGGAAAAGGCAGGGGGAAGAACAGGAGTTTCTTTCCTTTATATCATGGGAAGGGCTGAGCAGCACTCAGCAGGCAGCTCCCATGCAGTCAGGTGGAATGGTGATGGAGAAAAGCAAGGTGAGAGGGAGTAGATGCAGAGATATTGTTCTGCTTCCTACTCTGTACCAACTGGCAGAGCTTGCTAGTTGTGTGGGTGAGAAGAATATGCTCTACCCCAGGAAGGATTTTAGGAGCAGGCACAATTCTTTTCATACCAGAATGCTCTGACTGCTTTCTTGTGAGTCCTGAGAGGCAAATTTATGTCTAACATGAATCAATGGATTTTCACAGATCTGAATAAGCTCCATTCTCTTCTATAAGAGGATTTTTTCCAGCAGCTAGGCAAAAAAACCCACAACCAACCGAAACAAAATATTCACATGCTCGCTCTGAAATCAAGCAGGTACCTGGTAAATCATTTCCGAGTGGGTCTCTCCAACAGCTCCTTACCCAGAAGATACTCCAGGTTTGCAGCTCCCACATGTGACAGAAACCCTTTCGTGGCAGACAAATGGGATAGCAGAGCAGCATGTACGCAGTGATAGGGTAAGGACTGTGCTATGGGACATGTGGCTGGGGAGCATCACAGCTGCTGTGCAACTACAAATTCTCTCAGGCATTTTAGAGTGAATCAGGCTCTGGAGTGAGGTATCCAGTGCATCCTTGCCACATGCCTTCCTCCTAGACACAGAACCTTGTAGCATTTGTTACTTGCCCCGTTTCCTGGTGCTTATTCTCAAAGCCTCTACAGAAGTTTGTTAGTCTGTTTCTAGCATTGCCTTCTCCTTTTGGATTTCCTACTGTATGTTACACAGATTAGCAGAAGGAAGGTGGAGCAGAAGATGAGAAAACAGGCTGCTGGCTCACATTTACTTGTGAAAGAGGAAGCCTGACCTTAGCTGGAAAGTAATGATTCCTGTAGAGGGATAACTGTTGAACACTGGTGCTTCAGAAACCTCAGATTAGCTTTAGTTTTCTGTACTGAGAACAAGAATCCTGGGGTGCAGGGAGAGACTCTGGAGATGTTGGACCACCCAGAACTGGCACACACATTTGCAATGAAGAAATTTTGACCAGTGCTAAATAAAGCTGGATTCTGCTCTCAGTTACAGCAATTATTAAGCTCTTTCCATCGGATGTCAAATGCCACATGGATGGGTCAATTTGTAGATTGCCATGGACATCCTAATGTTCATGTAGGCACCTTGACAAGCTGTCATAAATAGCTAAGCTGCCCTGGGAGCAGTGCCAAAATGCATTCTAGTGATGGCTGCAGAGATGCCTGCTAAAAGCAAACAGCACATCAGCAGCCCTCAGTTACTGTGCAAATGGAGTGTGAAGTCCTGGCAGGATGCTCCACACTGCAACTTTTTGTCTTCCTGATAATGATTAAGAGAAGTTTTGCTTGATTTGATGGTGGGTGGAAAGAAGGGTGTGAAAAATAACAAAACCTCCTTTGGAGGTTTCATTTGACCTTCAGGAAATGCCAAGGGAGGGTTGTGTGATCTGCACACAGAGGAATTAACTGGCTTTGTTTGTTCTAAAACCTGGCACTGAATTTAGAAGCCCAGGGATGCATGATGTGGAATTACCATAAAATAAAATGTCCCAAGCAGTTGTTAAATATTTAAAAGGCAATCTGAAGCTAGCTGTGGCTGAAAGGAATGAAGGGAAGATCCTACTGCAGCCCTTGGAAAGAAATGCTATGATAACAACCCACAAGACTGGAACTGATCTGTGGTTCTGTGTTAATTTACTGGGAAGTATTCATTCTGTGTCTTCATTCTTATTATTAATGATAAGATTTCATACTTTGAGAACACCTTCCATCTCAAAGTGGTTCAAACAATTAAGCTTCCTAGTCACAGAACAATTACCACTGCAATGCCTTGGAAAGTGGGTAAGTATCATCCCATTTTACCACTCACATGGAAAGGGACACGATGATTTGTCTCGGCTTGCATCAGTGGCAGACTTTATTCAAACAGTGTGTCCAAACACTTTGTGTTTGCCTTGTTCTGTTTGTTCAGTGTATTCGTTTCATATATGAACTGCAAATCAGAAAAGATATTTGCACTTAGTAGATATAAACCTTTATAATAATTAACACTTGTGCTTTCTGGTTAGTATAAAAAATAACCAGGTGCCATTGAACTTCTACCAGCTGCCATGCACATGTCTTGGGGATGATTTAGCTGCTACAGAGGACATTCAAACCCCAGCAAGGTCACATCTTTCAACTTCCTGCGTTCCTGATCCTAAAATGAAAGCTGCAGTTTTATCCTACGTGTTGTGCACAGTATCAGCAGGATACATTCTGGACAAATGCTTGAAGAGTGAGTTTCTGGCAGGGGTACGTGACATTTAAAGAGGTATTTTCTATATTAGAAATTAACTGGTTCTCCAGGAAAACTTTTCTAATAAAGACTATTTCAATCCTGAATTTTGTTTATTTTTAAATTATATTTACTAAATTAATTTCACAAGGTCCCACTTGATGATCTTAAGGTCCTTTCCAACCTTAACTGTTCTATGATTCTATGATTTTATGAATGTTGTTGTTTCACTCCCCCATCCCTCAACTGAATACAATATGAAGAAAGCTGCTGAAGGATCAGGATTTCCTAAATGCTCTGGATGTAAGTGGTGAATGTGAAGACATGTATCACTCTGGGTATTTGTACTAGATGATTTTACGTGCATTTCATTATTAGTACTTCTGTAAGCACTGTTCAATTAGAAAGTAAATCAGATGTGAATTGCAAATGGTGTCTTCAAATACATCCCAGCAATGTTTATTTAGGAGCTATTCAGCATCACACTTTGCATGAGACTAAGCATTGCTTATTGATAACTTACAATGAAAATTTATTACACTGTACAGTATTTTCATAACCCAGAATGTCAGGTAAAGCCAAAATATATTGATTCAGATGGGTTGTGTGAGCAGTGAAGAGTTGTACCCACTGTTGTGCTAGTTTCCACAAGGTAAAAGACTCAGAAAATCAAAGGCATGACACGGTCACATGAATTTTGTTACACAAGTTTGAAGGTTCTGAGGTCACAGCTTTCATCTTGCTTAGTGCCACCTGTGTGAGCAAATCCATGCCAAAATGTGAAATAGATCCATCTGGATGCAGATGCATTTAGCAGAGTGCTTGCGCTGAACAAACTCAAAAGCATAACAAAGTCTGCTTTCCAAAGCAAGAGTGAAAAGCAGGTGGTTAAACAATCTTCCTTAGAGCAGAAGAAAAGGTTATTCCCAATTTTTACTTCTAAATGAAAAGAATGGCTGTTTTCTCCTGCTGAAATACACAGATGGAGATCAGGGAAAAGTTGCAAATAGGGAAGGGAGGAAGTATAAAGGTTTTTGACTGATGGTCTCAGATCCAAATTACCTGGCACATCAGCCACAGAAGTTGCTTTTCTGGAAAGAGGATCACTTCCTGAGGCGAGGCCATCATCAGGTAGCCTCTGCTCATGTTTTTGTAGGGATGTGCCACTTCACCCTGCTGCAGTACTGTTGGTCTTGCGTTCAGATGGAAGCTGGAAGACTTTGGTCCTGTGGAAGGAAATGATTGAAAACAGAGTAAGAAAGAGAAGTCCTTCTCTGGTGCCAGTGAGGGCTTGGTGACTATGCCTCTCCCACTGCTGTACTGAATTTAAAAGAACTTACAAGAAATCTGGGGAGGGGCTTTACAAGGGCATGTAAGTGACAGGACAAGGGGAAATGGCTTTAAACTGACAGTGGGGAGATTTAAGTCATATATAAGGAAGAAGTTCATCCTTTGAGGGTGGTGAGGAGCTGGTACAGGGTGCCCAGACAAGCTGTGGCTGCGCCATCTCTGGCACTGTTCAAGGCCAGGATGGACAGGGTTCGGAGCATTCTGCTCTAGTGGAAGGTGTTCCTGCCCCTAGCAGGGGATTGGAGCTGGATGAGCTGTAAGGTCCTTTCCAACCCAAACCAGTCTGGGATTCTGTGATTCTATGAATTTCAAATAATACCATGATCCTTGGCAATCAAAAAGAAACAATTCTTCTAAGGACACACTTATTTTTAACATTGATCAGAACAATTTATAAGCTCTCACACAGCTTCCAACATTGCAGTCAGGTCTCAGCTGGTAGAAGACCTTTGCTTCTGTAGTAGGTAAGTCTCTCAAGCCCCGAAGGTGATGTGCAAGCTGATCTTAAAACTGATGCTTCAAACTGAAACGGCAGCATTGTGTCACTGCAGCACTGTGCTCACAATCATGGAATTCCCATCTGCCCTGCTAGGAGCATGTAATTAGATGAGCAGCTCACATTTCTTAATGTATTAATCTTCAAGTACATCTGTAGGTAAAGAAGGTAGGTAACTGCAAGTAATTAACCATCAAGTAGGAAAGTAGAAAGTCTTAGCAGACTGCACTACTCCAGTTTTCCTGCACGACCTCTCAGGTGAGCAAGAGTCAGGGTGTGTAACAAAACAGCTCTGAAGTCTGCTGGGTTCCGGGCCACACTCCTAGAGCTATTGAGGTATTTTACTCCTCTCAGGCACCATTAGGAGTTGGAGGGACTTAGGAACAGTCAGGGAACAGTGAAAGTCCTGACAGTAAATTAATGTGAATTTCAGCTACGTCTTCTTCCTGGCTTCAAAGAGAGAAAGAAGTAAAAGCGAGAGTCAGCTCTGAAATTCTACCAAACCTCTGCACTTTTGTCTTTTTGAACTTTACTTCTGAAGCTAATTCTCTGCCTCTTTGCAATGCTTGTCTTTCAGCTCTGACCAGAGAGCTGTAGAGCTAAGCTGGTAATCATCTCAGGGTCTCCTTGTGGATAAGAAATGACAGTTAATCACTTCCAGGTTCTGGTACTTGGCAAAGATGTAATACAGGCTACTGCTCTGAAAAGCCTCACTCCAAAACTGGTGAGTAACAGCAAACCCATATGCTTGCATGTAGATTTGAGAGACAAGAGAGGGTGAGCTTGGGTCTGATCTGTGGTTACGCATCATTTAATGTCAGTTATATCTCTAAACAAGAGCTTCTCAATAAAAAGGAAAATGCAGTATGTGATTTTTTGAGGGCAGACAAAGCTGTGGTGTATGCAACTTTATTACTTCTTCTGAAGTATGTGGATTGGAAAGAAAGTACATAAATGCTATATATTGTGTTATATTAACCCATTCTTCTCTCACTAAGTCAAGCTCCTTCTTAGACTTTTCATCTCTGGAACAAATGCAATAGCTGTCCATTATGTTTATGTATGAAAATGAACTCCACATCGCGGCTTAAGACAACTTGTATCTGCTTCTGACTACAAAACTGTGGACTAGCTCCAATTAAAGTGTCTCTTTAGAGAGCAGAAAACAATACTTCCCTCCCCAAGAATCAAGACAGGGCAATGACAAAACCAGACACGCTTTCTTATTTATTATATCTAAAACCCCTGTGAGTAACTAACCTACTCATATCCTCTGTCACTTACTGGTTGTATAAAACTATTCATGTTTTAAAAGGAAATGAACGCTCTGGATAATAACTGTGCTGTGTTTGAGCAGACAAGGCACTCCCTCCCTTTGAGATCTGGAAAAACTCATACATTTTCCGGCTTCAATGGCGGTGAGGTAATAACCCAGACAGAATATATTGTATTGGCACATTCCTGAGGGGAAGAACAAAACCCTACTGATCTTTCCTCTGGTGAGTAATTTTACTGCCAAACACAGGTATCTAAGGTAGTACTTGTTTTAAGGAAATGTATTCCCCTTTCTGAGCTTGCATTATCTCCAGTCACTGTGGCAGGCTGAGTTTAACCCAGAAATCAAGCAAGTGTGGCCAGACTCATTCATTAATATTTATTAAAGTGAAATTTTAGTAACTCTGGGAGACTTTTAGAGGCCAAGATATATCCTGATCTGAGAAGAGACCATTCTGCAGGCTGGTATGCGAAGGCATGACTGGGGAAAGGTTACATATTTCACCTCTCTTTGGTGACACCAACCAGGTCCAAAGCACAGTCTGTAACTGCAGAAGAGATTAGAGCTGGAATATTCACAGACAGACACAATGACATAATCACTGCCACTCTGTGCAGCAAGACTGCGTAGTAGGCAACTGAGTGCTGCTGTGCGCAGTAAGGAAAGGGGAGGAAGATGAAGTCCTGTGGTACAGAACTATTTGCATGCTTGTAAGAAATACTTCCAAATGATGTAAACTAGTGCAAAAAGGATCCATTTCCTGCAAAATAATTAAGTTATCCTAACCTTTTTTGATAGCTGCTCTGAATGTTGCATTTTCCAATGCAAAGAAGGAGACTGCAGAAAACCACTTCCATTTATTTTGTATCCAAGTGTATCCACTTGTTAATGAGCACTAACAGCAAATCAGACTACATCAGAGGGATTAGAGCCATCAGATATCTCCACAGCCCCGCAGCAGAGCAAAGAAGGGCCAGCCAGAAATGTGGGCTCCCCCAGCTGGAAAACACAAAGCATCTTCCAGAGCTCCCATGCAAACTTACTTCAGTCACCCGTGGTTCACACGTGTACAACCGCATACATTGTACCAAAAAGTTGGCTTTTCAGGGCGCATGGTTAATACACAGCTTTTTAAAGCAGCTGTTTAATTTAAAGCCATGAACCCTCCCAAGCAACACCCCATGTTCATTCATGCAATGTGACAGTGCACAGACCCTGCAAAGGGCAGCCACGGGCATCACTATTTCATGTCCCCAGTCTCTAAGTGGGTGTTTGTGGCCTGAATGTCTTGGTCACATCACCAAAAGCTCCGCAGAAATGAATCAATGTTTGCTCTCTTTGTCCTGCTCCTCCACCGAGGTCCATGAAGTCAAAGAGCTCAGTTTGAAACACTCCCAGGCTTCGAGCTCCCTCTGCAGTATTTTGTGAGGAATCATCTCGTCTGAAGAAACCTCCAAATTCTTTGGTTAGGAGCTGGATCATTCATAGCACTTCGATTTCTGGGAAACCTCCACTGAAATCTGAGCTGCTCTAATAAATCATTTCTATGCAGTTTTATTCTGATGTGGAGCAGTCAGGATCTGTTGACCTTGGCAAATATCTTCTTTGCTAAAGCCCCATGAACTGCTTTCAAAGGAAACAACTGCAGGAAAGCACATTGCTCAGGTACCTTCATGTGTGAATGGGTCAAAGTAGCATTAACGGGTCAGATTCACACATAATAAACGGGGCTACAAATCACTACACCAGGCATTAGGAGTGAGTTTTAAAGAATTTAAGCAATGACTTACATCTTAATAAAATGATGATCTGTATCTTTTACTTCTATTTTTGTTACTAATTTAGACACCTTTAGAATTATACTTGTGTGGAATTGCTTTCACACTTCAGTGCTGAATCTGGCCGCTAGGTTCACATGAACCTACTAAAATCTCAGTTGATGTTGCTTTCAATTGCATCTCAAGGGATAGAGAATAAAGCTATAAATGGCACTGATTAGACTTCCTTTACATAGATTTGTCTCTGAGCTGACTGGCTGCCATCACCAAGCACAACTATGCACCACGTGATTTGGCTCCTCCTGTTTTGTAGAGTCACCTTCCTTGGCAAAATGTAAATGAGATTTTATTCAACTGGATTTTATACTTCTTAGATCATTACTAAGGCTTACATCTGCTTTATAAATTAACCCCCACACTGCAAATTCTCCTTGGCATCACACTATCCTTGCAATTAATGTTCTTTCTTTCAGCTTAAAGTATATTCAGAGCTGCAGAAAGAAAACACATCTCTGAAATCGGGCACATCTCACCCCAGCTCAAATTCTTAGTGCTAATTCCTTTTGCTATTGATCTTACCATGAGACCCTGCAATAGGTTAACTTCCTCACTTGGAGCATTGTGTGCAGTTCTCGTGTCCTCAACATAAAAAGGACATGGAACTGTTGGAACAAGTCCGGAGGAGGCCACGAGGATGCTCAGGGGCTGAAGCACCTCCCGTATGAAGACAGGCTGAGAAAGTTGGGGCTGTTCAGCCTGGAGAAGGGAAGGCTGCGTGGAGACCTCAGAGCAGCTTCCGGAATCTGAAGGGAGCCTATAAGGATGCTGGGGAGGGACTCTTCATCAGGGACTGTAGTGACAGGACAAGGGGTAAAGGTTTCAAACTGAAACAAGGGAAGTTTAGACTGGATATAAGGAAGAAGTTCTTTACTGTAAGGGTGGTGAGGCACTGGAATGGGTTGCCTAGGGAAGCTGTGAATGCTCCATCCCTGGTGGTGTTCAAGGCCAGGTTGGACAGAGCCTTGGGTGCCATGGTTTAGTGTGAGGTGTCCCTGCCCACGCCAGGGGGGTTGGAACTGGATGATCTTAAGGTCCTTTCCAACCCAAACCATTCTATGATTCTAATTTGCAGCATTTAGGGACTAAAAAAAGATCTCTCTTTTAAACAGGTTTAATATTTTACCTGAGAGACTGAGAGTAATATGCATGTTGGCTGCTTTTCAAGGGTGGGGGGGGGAAGGAGGCTGTTGGAAGCCCCAAATTTATTGTGAATTTTAGGATTATCTTGTTAAAAATCAAAGAAAATATTGCTAACACTATATTATAGCAAAGGAAATGATTTTAAAGGAATCCATAGTTGGAGCCCAATGTTCATATATCCTGGAAGGAATATATGGGAACCAAACCTTGTATCCTATCTGAAATACACATTTTCTTACCTCATGCTCATTGCTGAGAGTGCACAGATGGGCTTCATGAGTGTAGCCAGCTCCATACATTGGCTTCCTTGGTCTTGTGCCTGTGGGAGTAAAGGAAATGTTTTGGGAGTAGGAGTTGTTCCTCACTTGGAATGTGAGACTGCAGATGTGGAAGATAACACTTAAACTGTGTGCCTGACACTGCAACCTGTTTATGACAAGGGCCATAGGTGTATTTGTGTGTGGCAGCAATGATATGTTAAAGGCTCCACTGGAAACAATTTGGCAATGGGGTATCTTGGCGAATCAACGTGCCAGTGGTCACCAGGAACACAGAGATCTCTGAACTACCTACATGTGATGGGGAGAAAAAATACCATTTGTCTGAGGTTTGGGGAACTACAAAACAATGGCATGAACCTGAACTTTCCCGTTTATAAGAAGTTCACCACTTTTCACCTTGTATAAAAATTGCCTTTGGAATACAGGGATTTGTCCTGTTTCCTCCCTTATAAAGGTCAGGAGTTACTGTATGTCACAACCAATCTCTGTAAAGAACAAAGACCAGGCTGCAGCCCTGCGTTTTCAGGGGAAGGTGGAGTCCTCGGGGACAGACGAGGCCGCTAAGGGAGGGCAGATGCAGCTTTCCTGCGGAGACTCCATAGGAATTGTGCCTCTCTGGGAGCAGAGCTCTGCTATGACCTTTCTTGCTTTTCAGTGAGCAAGTTCTTTCATCCTTATACCGTTCCCCTTTTGCAAAAGTAACCTATGTAGGTGTAGGCGTTCACAAGAATCCAATAATCCTCCATTAATCGGGGAGCCTACAGCTCCCCTAGCTTAAAGTTTGGACAGGCTGAGGTGACAGGACCCGACCCTGCTCCTCCTGCGGCAGAAGACCGCCCGAGCTCCGCTCTGACACACGGTTTTGTACTCAGCATCACAAAACAAGCCCGTTAGCCTCCGAAGGCTCTTTACGCACTGTGCTGTGCTGCGCTGCGCTTAAACCCAGCCTAAGGCTCAATAAAGACAAAACCCAACCTTACCACAGCATAGACGCGCAGCCGCCATTTTATGGCGCGGCGGGAACCCGCCGCCGGCGTTACGTCACTTCCGAGAAGAGCGGGCGCGGGCTGAGGGCTCGGGGAGTGTTCCGCCATTGCGGTGCTGCCGATTGTGGGCTGCGTCGGGTCCCGTCTCTACCGGTTCGGGTCCGGTCTCGCCGCGCTCTCCGGCCTCCCGGGAAGCCGCTGTGTGAGAATAGGAACGCATTTCCTTCCCGGAGGGTGTGGACGGGGTCGGTGCCGCGCCTCTGGTGGTGGTTGCGGTGTAGGCCTCGGCGTTATGGATCCATTTTTGATACTGCTGAACTCTTTCTCCTCGAGGCTGTCGGAAACTGAGCTCTCTTCCCTCAAGTTCCTCCTGAGGGGGAAGATCGGGAAGAGAAAGCTTGAGGCTGCCCAGAGCGCAGGGGAGCTCTTTAACATCCTCCTGGAGCAGCAGATGATCGCAAGCGACCAGACGTCGTTGCTTGAAGACTTGTTTAAGGCTATTAAGAGAGATGACTTGGCCGCAGAACTAAAGCAGTTCGTGGAGAAAGGAGAAGTTAATGCTTCTGATAATCAACCAGATGTGCATGAAAAACGTAGGTGGATTTATTTGGTTTTAATCCTCCCCTCCAAGCAACCCCGTTATATCTGTGTGCGGCCTGTAGCTGTGGGGGTGTTTAGAGACAACACAGAACGCGGCTGCCCTCAACTGCTGTAGCTGGGCCCACTGCTGAGGGTGCTTCCACTGGTACAGGGGCCGGCTTGTACCATGGAAATGTACCTTGAGAGCAGCAGATGCTGCAAACGGCTTTCTGGGGTGGAAATTTCTTCCCTTTTCTATCAAATCACTTGCAATAAGTGATACATACATCATACAGTAGTACATTGCAATTTGTGCTGTGTACTTGGGATTCCGAGTATATCCAGTGGGTTCCCAGAACTTGGTGTGGCTTTCAGTATGTGTGATACAGCTAAAGTAGTAGTCTTTTGCTAACAAAACCCCCCCTCAACTAACTTTTAAATATTGTATTTTATTTCTCAGTAAATGCATCACTAAACACATTTCTGCTACTTCAGGTCTTCAGAATGCAGCTTTTGAAGTCATATGTGAAAATGTTGGGAGAGACTGGAAGATGCTGGTACGAAAACTGGGCCTTTCTGAAGTGAAAATGGAGAGAATAGTGGCAGAGAATCCATTTAGCTTGCATGAACAGTTGTTTCAGTCCCTGCGAGCATGGCAGAAATGGAAGGGAAAAGATGCAAAGGTGGCTGACTTAATAAAAGCCCTTCGGGGCTGCCGTATGAATTTGGTGGCAGACATAGTTGAACAGAAGCTCTCACTACTGGATGCTGGAACCAGCTGACATCAACGTAAAAACAATCCCATGACCCACAGAGAGGGTGGGAAAAGTACAAGTGCCTTCCACTCTTCTGAACCAAAATCAGTATTGGTGGTTCAGTTACTTTTTCTGCTATTAACTTACATGCCTTAATATGTTGATCTGTGGTCAGATGAAGATTAACATAAAACTAACTAACTTTGAGGTAATGCTTTGTAGTTTTGTGCTTCCTTTAGGAGATTTGAACTTTCACAAGACCTAAACTCTGTGTTGTAGAAATTCGCACACTTTTGTGCTACCACTCACCTGAAAACAAGATCTGCTTTACTGCTGGGAATTGTCAGATGCATCTGCTCTGAAAATACATCCATGGGACACTTCTGAGGCAGCTGTAATTAAAATTTCATGGGGAGGTTATTTTTTCGTGGCCCATTATAACTGTAGTATGAAAGGGAGAAAGAATAGCTTAGTATAAATTATATAAATACTGGGTTTTCTCTTTAAGTAGCATAAGATACTGTCTTCCATAATCTGTCAAATACATTTGCTGTTTGTAAAAGGATATGAAGATGGCTGTAACCTCTGGCTCCACAACTGCAGTGTGTACACGGTAGGAGCTATTGTGATGGCTTTTTGTTGGCAGAAAATGGTTGAAAATTAACTAATTGCAATCGAATGGGTGCACCGAGTGCCTTCCTTCATCCTGAAGGCAATGTTGTCCTGAAGCTGTGAAAGGAACTGTGTGTCACAGATCTTCACAGCAGCCTCTTTTTACTGCCGTCAGTGCAAGATTCTTTCCTAGGAATCCTTCCAGAACCTGCATCACAGATGTCTGTATCACAGTCATGTCTGCTGCAAGTTGCATCTTACCTTATAAGTATCTGCAGTTATCTGTGCTCATAGTAGCAAAACTGTGTACTGTAACAGCCTAGAAAACAAACTGGGTTTAGTGAAGGGATGTGAAAGCCTCCTGAGAGGAGCTACGTAATACGGACTTTTCTCTGGTGGTATCCCTTGAAGATCAGCTGTGTTTCACCACAAGTTGTTGTCTTCAGAAGTTACTCCAGATCCAACAGCTCTTCCAAGTCCTCTGCAGTTGTTTAGTTCATTTCTATACCTTAACGTCTTTTGAAAGTGGTTGTGAGCAACTCGCAGAGCAAAGGGGGTGTGAGTGAGACCAGCTTCAGCTTTAATGTGGAACAGACTTCAAAAAATGGCCTTCATGCCTAACCCAAGGCTGGAAAAGTTGTACAAGCTTCAAGACATGCAGGGCTGTAGAGAACTATTCTCTATGTGAGGGGGAAAAGTCCTCTGAAATCGTTATGTTTGAATGAGTAGGATTGTTTATTACTGCAAGCATCTTAACTACACAGATACTGGGAGAGGAGAGGCTCCTTTTTTGCTGTGACTTTGTGAAGCCTGTGACTGTGACTTTGAGCTCCTTTCAGTTGTTATACGTGGTGCCTTTACTGTGAAGGCCAGGTGTCAGCATGTAACGTACCACTGCTCTGCATAAATGCTGTGACATTGATAACTTTCAAGTTTTTGCCTCTGGTTTACACAGTGACACCTGAAAACTTGGTCATATTTAATGGAAAGTGCTGTAATGTGAACTTACCATTTCAGTAAGTTTTTGTGTTAAAAGATACTCCCAAGTGTTCTAATCATCATAGGTATCAGTGATTGTATCCATGCAAAGAAGTGATGGGTAATACAGAAATTCCCATTTGTCTGCTTTTGGGCTGGTACAGAACTCTAAGTACTAGCTCCAATAGTTGTGTTAGTTGCCAGCTCCAGACTTCCAGTAGGAGATCCAGTGCTGCACTTCAGTTAAATGACCACCTCAGATGTTCTGGAGGGTTTTATTTAATAGACACAGTCTTCATTCTATAGCATTTAAAGAAAATTATTGCTTCAGCCTTTTTTGCTTTATGCTTCTAAGCAATCTGTGTGGGCAGAGTGGAGTAGAGGTGAAGTTAACAAGATGAGTTATGTTTGTGGTGAAACAGCTCTCCGACAGTTCTGAGTTCAATCTGACCAGTAACGTGTTTTTCTTATCCACTTGTACTAAGTCTTTTGGTTCTCAGAAGATAGATTTATCTGGAATATGAACAGAAGTATCCTGCCTGCTGCATATAACCAAGGTATTTTAAGAATCAGTAGGAATAACTTGTTAGTTGTAGCCAAGTGCTTGTCAGCTGCAAGAAATACTCTGCCTCATAAGGTAAAATCCCTCGTTTCTTTAAGGATTTGTACATTGTGGATGTTCTGCTGTATATGAAAGCCATGATCTAGACTGCATCAATCCATGCAGTACCTAAGGGCCAATTAAAACTGTTCTCATTAGAGATTAAAAACTTAATTATGGGGAAAAGATCGGATGGAATGAAGGGAACAAAAACTTTTCATTGGGAGGGAGGGGTAAGGGAAAAGGGTTCAATTTGTAAGGAGATGTGTTGTGATCTGGGGAGTGAGCTTTTATTTTCCAATGAAGCCTTTTGGACTCAAAAGTTATTTTTACAACTTTTAATTCCAAGTTTTCTGTTGTATCACTGTGCACATTTCATTAAAAAATACTTCCTTAAAACCAAAATAAATTGGACTGGTTTATTATATTATGGGATTGCTGTCTGTTATGAGATCCCTAATTGGGAAAAGGTGAAGGACGCTTTTAAAGCAAGGAGTGGTGATAAACGGGTTATGATACCAGTGTTCTTGGAACGTAGGGGTAAAAAAAAATAGGCAAAAAGCTTTGTCATTGAATGTCTCAGAAGTCACAGAAGGGTTGGGTTGGAAGGGACCTTAAGATCATCCAGTTCCAGCCCCCTGCCATGGGCAGGGACACCTCACACTAGACCATGTCACCTAAGGCTCTGGCCTTGAACACTGCCAGGGATGGAGCCCTTAGGGCTGCTTTGGGCAGCCTGTTCCAGTGCCTTGCCACCCAAAAGTGATAAAAAGGCTGTAGTTTTCCTGGCAGGAGCAGCATTTGAGTGCAGTCACTCTTGGAACTGAAAAAGAAAACAAATCTCTGCCAGCCCTCAGGAGCTTAAAACTGAGTCACAGTGCAGTGTATGCATGGGAGACAGGAGTTCTGTGAGTAAGTGCCTTGCAATTCTTTCCTTTTTCCTCTGCTAGGCATTCTGTGGTGAGGATGTTGTATTTGGTTTATAATTAATTAAAAACAGTTTATAGCTTATTCTAAAGCTGTTCAGGCTTTTAGATGTGTTAAGAAGTTAAATTGACAGAGGCTTTGGTGTCTCGTGAAAGATATGCTGGCACTGAAGTGATAGTGTGCACTTAAAAGCTTTGACTCAGTGAGATGAGTAACTTAATTACCTGTTTTTATCAAATCCTCTACGATACTCTGCAAGAGGATCTGCCTGGGAGGAATTACTAAAACCTTTTCCTTTCAGTCTCTTGAGAGGCTTGTTTCCTTCCAGCCTGGAGAGAAAACAGCCATCAAATCATGTTGAGAGTAAAAAGTCACATCTCGGGAGAATTCTGTTTAGGAGGATTGCTTTTCCATGTTGCTTCACAGCCCCCTCCAGTACTTGTTTGCCATTTCCTATGATTTTTTTCAGATATCAATTATAGGTACCATATTAAGATTGTCATTACCGAGTTGAAGCCTTGCACAAATTGGGTGTCATGAATATTTCAGATGCAATGCCCTGTTTTCTCCATTCCCCACACACAGGCAGCAATATTTCCTTCAGTCTTTGTTTCAGGCCTACAATAATTGGCTGCTTTCTGAAATTTAATTGCTTCATTTAATTGTCTAATGCAAGAAGCTTAGTAACACACGCTGCATCTCCAACCTCTGGCACTTGGCATGCTCTTAATTCAGGTGTTTTGGTTGAGTATTTTCCAATGTAAATGTATTCCTAATCACTCTGTTCCTTTATCAAAAGCTGGTTTGTGCTGTTCTCATTCCCTGCACAGATCACCTATGGCCTTAAAATGTGTGCCAGCATGGAGTTGTTTTTCCTCTTTTGATTTATTACTTCTTTTTCTGCCAATGTTTTGATTGCAAGGGCACGCTGGCAGAATTATAGAAACTACTGTTTAAAGCATATACCATAAAAATAGAACTATGAGAGTGAGATGAGAGGTAAGGGAAGGAGTTTCAAGTAAAGGTTCAGGACCCTTTTGAAGAGTCTGTCTTCATACAGGCTGTTGTAGCTGAGAACTACTTGACATGAAGAGGCTGTGTTGCAATGGGTTCTGGGAATTGCAGGTTTACAGCCAAGGAAGTGCAGTTTTACTCAGCTGCAGGAAAAGTGCAGATCAGTTCAGGCTTGTGTGTGGAGTGAACTTACGGGCACTCTTAATGAGTAAATAGGCCTGAGTTTCATCCACAGAACTATTTCTGCAAGTGTGTTGTTCTGGACAGCATTACACATTCATTTCTTAAAACAGACTGAAAATGACATGGGTTTGCTCTTGTAAAATCTGATGTAATACACATAAAAATATCTTCAGTTGGTAACAGTGATGGAGTTTAAATCCAGTAATTCCTGTGATTTGATCAGTGTAGGTCATTGAACACTCATTGTTTCCCAAATACACTGCGTGTCGTGGTGGTGGTGTAGACGGTAACGTAGCCTTCCTTTCTTTCAGCTTGGGGTTTAGCTTGTCAAAGATGAGCAATGCTGTGTTTCTGGCAGGTCACAGTACTTCAGTTTCAAAGTAACCAGCTACTGCAGCAAGGTTAATGGGTTTGTGTGTATTCTCAAAGACTTTGAAGAGATTGGTGTATAAAAAATAACACCTCTGAAATAGGTTTTGAGGATTACATCTCCAGTGCATTGTGGTAAGTACCTTTGCTAAGGAAAGCAGCTTAATGTCAGCTATGTCAAACGCTTCAAAAGTTACCAAAATGGCATTTGTATTTTCTTCATAGTGGTCAAGCCTTCAGTCCAGGCTCTTGTGCTGTGTGAAGTTACACAGGGATAAAAATGGACCTTTGTCATTAAAGATGTAAAAACCATCCAAACAGGATCTCCTGCGGTAGGTGTTTTAGTTACAGGTGAGCCCAGCTTTATAGAACTCCTATGTAAAGCAATAATCTTGCAATTAATAATGCTCCCAATTTTTGTAATGTTTTCTTTTCCATTTCTTAATTCCGTTATTCCTGTTGATCCCACCAGGAGTGTTAACTTCAGAGAATGATCTGCAGCATTTAATCAGTGAGCACTTCTTAGTGGGGGCTAATTTTAAGGGGGCAAGTGTGTGCACTACCTGTGGCAAACAGAAAGGGATGTATGAAGGCTGCATTTCTGTACACAAGTTGGCAAGTGATCTGATTTTATATATGGTGTATATATGCTGTATAGTAAAGCAAGTGTACCTGATTTTTATATGCAGTGAGCGTATAACCAGTGAGAAGGGTTTGGTACAAAAAGCCACAAAGCTTTTCCTGATGTTAATGATAAGATGTGAACAGTCAAGCTAAATGCTTACCTTTGTTTCCCCACCAGTGGGCTCCATGAGAGGTACTTCCTGTCACTTCCAGGCATATTGCCAAGTTTTGGGGAATAAAAACCTGCGGAGCAAAGTGAATTAAAAGGGTGCAGCACGTGGCAGGTCTGGGCCCATGGCTGCTGGCATCCACATCCTTGCTTTCTTTTCTTTGTTACACTCAGTGGGAGCAGAATTTAGTCACAGCTTCCCAGCTGTAAATTCCCTATCGTGGGAAACCCAGGGTAGCCTGAATTACCCCCAAAGCCATTATTCCCATGGCAACCACCGTGCTCAGCAGTCCATGGGCATGCGGCTGCAGCACGCTGCCTTCTGGCTATCCCAGCCAGCTGAATCCTGGGTGGAAGCTGTTACTAATTGTGAGATTTGCTGCAGTCTCCTGTTGGTGACCACGTCAAAAACCCAAGCTCGGGAATGTAAAATGAAGTGTCCTGACTGAATTCTCTCCTTTCAGTTCCTCTGCTCCATTGGGACAGGGCACACGAGACAGCACAGGGCTAGAGATTAAGATGTTCCCTTTCAACTTCTTCCTACCCACCAGTTTAGCACATGGTGCTTCTATTTCTATATCCACCTTGAAAGGCAAAATTCAAGCTTGTGTGTCTAACTGCATGTTTGTGCATGAAGTAGCTAATATATATGCAGATGAATTACAACTGAGTAGAGCTAAACCCAGTAAAGTACATTTCTAGCTAAGGGCTACTTGCAGCTCTGTTATATACCACCTAAGTTACTCACTGTGGACCTGCTCATACAGTTTTCTGTAAAATGTATTCTAGTTTAAAACATAGCCCTCTGATGCTGAAGAACTTCATGTCTCCTTATGGAATGTGTGATTCTTTAGATTGAAACGTCAAATTCTGCAGCTGGCTTGTGGATTTTAAGGGGTATTAAATGTTACCATGTATCTTAGATGACTGCATTTATGAGGCGCTTCACTCCGTGCAGTGTTTTCTTCCTTTCATTTCCTGGAACTTCACAGTTGTCGGTACTCCAGCCTTGACTCACTTCAAACCTCGATTCATGTGACTCAATGAATGAATTAGAACTTAAACCCCTTAGTTTCATGTTATACCAACGTAATTAAACAGTAACATGAGTGAGTACCTTAATGTGAGCAAGAGACACCCACAAACCATGAACTTGATTGTAAGAGTAATTTTGTGGGTGGGACCCTCATTTTCCACCCTGCATTTGGTACATGAATATAATGTTGGGGAAAGAAGGTGTCCAAGCCACAATATAGCGCTGGAGAAGGAAGGCGTCCAAGCCACTTCAGTGCTTAGCCAAGATCCCAAACAGTCCTTGAGCTCCTCAGCATACATAACTCATCCTTGTGCTCTGTACAGCCTCTTACAGCCTCTTTAGTTACAGTGGGTAACTAAAAACAGCTGGAGTGTGGCATAGGATACTCCAGTCATGACTTTCTCTCTGGAAAGAGGAGATCCTCCTTTCTCTTCATCTCGCTTAAAACGGGAACGGACACAGGAATCCTCATCAGAGTGAGAAATCCTCAGCCCTGGAAATTCCTGACTCTCCAGTAATCATTTCCACTGGATAAACTACTGAGCAGTGTGAAAGGACGAGATCATTTCGCAGCTTGACAGCCAAAGTCAGATCTCACCCATCTTTACTTCTGTGAATGAAGGATTGAGAAGCATCTAGACCACACTCTCAGATTACATACCAGCACAAAACCATCTGGAGTACTCGATTTCATTATCATCAACACCTGTGAAAAGTGTCCTGAGTTTGCTTTCACACATCATGTAACGCCAATGCTTATGCATTTCCTAGGTTAGTATTCCTGCTGTTTTGTGGAGTACTGTTATTAAGGATACTTGCATTTAGTTTGAACTGATTTTTTTAACAGTGACCATTTTGATAATGGCTGATTCAAATATGGTTCTGAGCAACCTGATCTAGTTGAAGATGTCCCTGCTTATTGCAGGATGCCAGAACTAGATGAGCTTTGAAGGTCCCTTCCAACCTAAACTATTCTATGATCTCATGGTTGTACCATGTCTTCTGCCAGAGGAGGCCTCATCAGCAAGGACTGATCTCTGTTGTTCAGGCCTATTTGTTTTGTGAGGTCTGAGAGATTCCCACAGGCTAATTCAGAGGAATTAGAGGAAAGATTATGGAGAAATTAGATCACAGTTTCTTTTACTTAAATGATACCTGAAGTGCCCCATAGGGTTATCACATTTTCTCCTTTATAAGGTTGCTTTCATCCCTTATCTCCCTCCTGCAAACTTATCCCCACACACATCATTAAGTGTGGAATTATTATAACACACAAACCTGAGGGAGGGCAAACACTTGTTTTCTTGGTGACTTGTAGAGGACTTGGACATTTCTTGTATCATCCCTAGTTATTCAGACAGCCTGTTCCCATGGTTTTTAATGTATTCAACAGCCTCAGCTAGGGAAAACTGGGCACGGATGGAATTGCCACGGTACCTGTAAGCAGGTCAGGGAATATCCTGTTTTTCACACGTTATCATGTCAAATGTTACAGCAGCAGTGGCAGCTTCCTGTTTTTTCCACACAAAGAGAAGTAATGGGGAGCTGCTGGACAAAGAATGCTGCCAGCTTCTTTTGGTCTTGTATTTTGGTACTACAAAGGTGGCATTATTAAAGCCAGACAAAAAAACCCCAACCAAACTGAACCCTATGAGCTGAAAAACTCTTCCTCTGCACTCATAACCTTGCTAAGAACTGCCTGCTGTCCATATACGCAGGCTTTTCTGCAGCATTTTGGCTGCAAACTGACACAGGTAAGAGATGCTCTCTCTATAAGCACTTACAAGCGTGAGTCAAGAACCTTCCCCATTGCTCCTGAACATCCTGACTTATCTGCAGAATGTATGATAAAACAACCCAATCCAGCAGCACACTGGATTTGGTACCTAAAACTTTAATTGTCCCTGTAGATTCTGGCTAGCATAAAATCTGATGATTCTGTTTACAGCAAAAATCTGGTACTGCAGAATTTACTTGCATTGTATCATTTATACTGAATATTCCCCTTAGTAGCTGAATATCCATGGGTATGTAGCAGGTAAATGCTGAATACTTATGCAAGGAACACTGCTATTTGCACATTGCTTAACAGTATACTGGACCTAAACTTGTGCCATGTTATTTTGGTGAAAGGAAACTGCATAGTTTATTACAGGAGAGAAAGTCAGTGCTGGATACAAAAATGCTGTGCCTTCCAAATTGTGTATGTGTATATACACATCTGTGTGTGTGTGTGTATAGTGTGTGTATAAGTACACACACCCTTAAGTAAAGTTATTTGGTACAATCTGGAAAACAAGACTTTCCTGACAGGGCTATTTCTCAATGCTGCTTCTCAAATTTATGTCTATCACTTATAAGCTATATCTGTAAAGAAATATGTCCCTTTGACAGTCCCCATGAGCAGTAAAACAACAGTGGGGTATTTCTGGGCCAACACCAAATATGAAGTACAAATTCAGGGCCAGCTGCTGCCTCTTCAAGACCAGGCAGAGCAAAAGTGATTTTAAGCCATTGTTTTAGTCTTGCAGATTTAAATGCAAGAATTGGCTTAATTCCTAGGATATATTAGAGCAGTCATCCATTATTATAATGCTCAGCATTTCCCTTCAGTCTGGTATTTTGGGTTAATATGAAATCTGTGCTGCTGGCATTAACCCTCTGTTCTTTTCCCTGTTCTTCGGCTCTTGCAGAAGCTATAGACAACAAAGAAATTATTCAAGAGTGCATTTTAGAAACAATGTACCGACAAAAGTGAATGGAAGAATCCTTCCTGCTTGTTCTGTGTATACTTTAATGGTGCCCCTAAATGATCACAGCAGAACACAGGTGAGTCCCTGCCATTTCAGTCTTTGGCTTCACAGGTAAAAAGTACGAGGAATGAGTTAGTACCAAGTTCCTCAATAGCTTTTATGGCAAGGGCAACAATTCATGAGACTGAAACTGCCAAATTAACCTAATCTTGGCTAGATTTAATATTTCACATCAGTGTATGAAGAACTAATGATTCTTGGAGGTTTTTAGCATTTGTATTTACAATTGTTTAAGGGGCAAAGGGAAGTTATAAGTTTATTTGGATTTGTGAGAGGATCTGACCTGTATTTGGAGTATTGACTGACTGACTGTATGTAACATGAAAGGGAAAAGTGACCAATGTTCCTCTAGCTCTTTGTGCAAAAGCTTGAATGTATCGTGGCAGCTTAACTTAAGGCCTAAGCTAGAACCTGTTTGTGAGTCAATATTTATGTTGAGTCACTCTTTTGAATATGAATTACAATGCAAACAGATGGTATGGTCAAATGGTCTTTAAGGTGAACTGTGTGCAGGAGAACAAGGAATTTAGCTTTCAAATAAAGCGTTTGCCCTGCTCACTATGACACAGATGAACAATGAACAAGTATCTGAAAGGGGCTTTTGGAGAGGGACTCTTCATTAGGGACTGTAGTGATAGGACAAGGGGTAACGGGTTAAAACTTAAACAGGGGAAGTTCAGATTGGATATAAGGCAGAGGTTCTTTACTGTAAGGGTGGTGAGGCACTGGAATGGGTTGCCCAGGGAAGCTGTGAATGCTCCATCCCTGGCAGTGTTCAAGGCCAGGCTGGACAGAGCCTTAGGTGACATGATCTAATGTGAGGTGTCCTTGCCCATGGCAGGAGGGTTGGAACTGGATGATCTTAAGGTCCTTTCCAACCCTGACTATTCTATGATTCTATGAATGTCAGGTTGGCTTTTGTTTTTTTCTTACTCCCTTTTATGTCCTACAGGTAGTTTTCAGCCATTTCCTAAATGGTTTTTTGTTATTCTTACTTTGTTTAAGGATTAACTTAAGACTACAACAAGGCTTCTTCTGCTTTTGTCCACCTGCCTAGAAATACTGATTTCTTAACCAAGAGCAGGAAGAGGCCTACCTTCCATACCTTTTCCTCTTGTTTTTTTCTCCTGCAAGCTATGTGCTATCAAATCTCACTTTCAGCAGCTAGATGGTAAATGACTGTTTTCTTAATAACTGCTAGCATTAATTAATTGTAATTTGATGAAAGCTACATCAATACCTCCATATAGAGGAACAAAGCATTCCAGCAAACAGAAAAAGGCAAAAAGAACACTCGAGTGACTAAGAGTATTATCTGGCACAACACAGGGACTAATCTTTTGTTGGTTGCTAAGATGAGTCAAAGACTATATGTGAAGACCTCCTGTAAGATGCCTGAATTCAGAGGAGTGACCCAGAGGGTTTGGTTAAGAAGCACAGCCTACATATGTGAAGTCTGACTCCAGCTACAGGATGCAAAAACTGTGGTGTTCATGGTGAGGCACTGGAATGGGTTGCCCAAGGAAGTTGTGAATGCTCCATCCCTGGTGGTGTTCAAGGCCAGGTTGGACAGAGCCTTGAGTGACATGTTTTAGTGTGAGGTGTCCCTGCCCATGTCAGGGGGTTGGAACTGGATGATCTTAAGGTCCTTTCCAACCCTAACTATTCTATGATTCTGTGTTGATGGGGTGATTGGTGGGAGTCTGTTTTAACTGTTATCCCTGCTGGCACCACCAGTGTCTCCTCAGGATGCTGCTCTGCCACGAGATGTACACACCACTGTGGTGTGGGTACCACTGTACATGCAAATCCAAGCCTCCTCTGGGACTGGGCACTTGTGTCTTTGGGGCAGACAGAAAGCCATGTTATGCCAATATCAAACAGAGGGTTAATATAATTACTTAGTGTAGCAGTAGCTTCAGATCTAATGCAAGTACTGCTCAGTAATAGCTCCCTGAAGCTATCACATGTGATGATTAATAACGCTGATGGAGGTGATTTTGCTGAAGTACTTTGCCTTTATAGTGGGGAGGAGAATTACTGGTATTTAGGCTATGTGTACTGTTTGCGCTGGATCCCCGTAACTTCTAACTCCAAGGGCTACAGAAAACATTCCTCAGGTTTTAAACCCTTTGCATGCTCCTTCCTTTTACAGAGGAGATGGCTGTATAGGGGGAAGGTAAATTTGGCTGCTGATGGCAAGCCAAAAAGGGATGCAAGGCCTTCTTGTGGTTTTATTTATTGTTTACAAGGATGCTTCAACAAGGACTTAGGCACCCTTAACACATGCCTCTCATCACCAGGATTTCTTAGCAGCACTCGAATTAGAGTTTCAGACAGGAGCCCTGAAACTGCCTTTCTTTAAGGGAAATGTGAATCCCTTAATGTGGTAGAGATAACCTGTGCAAGCAGCGTGGTGCAGAGGCAGCTACTGCTCCCATTGACATTTCAGAAGATGCTGCTGGTATCCTGCCTTTTCCATGAGGTACTGTGGGTTCTCCTTCCCGCTGCTGCATGCTTGAGTTTATGGATTTGCAAGGAATTTTCCTCAAAGTCATGACGTTAATTCAGAAGATAAGGATGTGATCACGTGCAGCTTTACCTCTCATGTATTCGTTAGTTAAACATCAGAGTAGTGAACACTTCCTGGTACAGGTACCACTGACGGGTAAGGACAAACCAAAACAGAAGCAAGCAGGGAAAGAATTTACTTACAAAGATGCTGTTATAATTCTGCCAAAGAGAAGAAGCATTTACTCTATTTCCATTATTTTCCTTAATCCTTTTTTCAGGTTGACTTGAGCCCTGTTCCCAAAGGTCTTGCGCTTTTTCCCTCTGGCAAAAGTAAAGCTGCTTTTCCTAAAGTATTGTCTATTTTCCCTGAAGGGTCTCTTCTGACTCTGATTGCTTTTAAATGTCACTCTGCTGCTTAAGGCTGCTGGTAGGTGGTCTGAGCTGAATGTTTACTATGATATGGTTTATACCTATACTTATTTTCCATGTCACATCCTGACCCAGTAACCTCCTCCTTCTCAAAATGCAGAAGGTGAAATTCAGTCTTAAATGACTTGGTTGCCTAGGCAGGATTGCTATTAATCAGAACAGGGAAATAATATAGAATCATAGAATCAGCTAGGTTGGAAAAGACCTTTAAGATCATCAAGTCCAACCTTTGCACCAGTGATGCCAAATCCACCACTAAACCTTGAGCCTTATCTGCATGGTTTTTGAACACCTCCAGGAATCGTGATTCCACCACTTCTCTGGGAAGCCTGTTCCAATTCCTGGCAACCCTTTTGGTAAATATCCAGTCTAAACCTCCCGTGGTACAGCTTGAGGCTGTTGCCTCTTGTCTTAACATTTGCTACTTGGAAGAAGAAACCAGCCATCTTCTCTTTTCATTGTCTATTCAGGCAGTTAGGTCCTCCTTAGCCTTCTTCAGACTAAACCACCCCAATTACCTCAGCTGTTCTTCATAAGACTTGTGCTCTGGGCCCTTCACCGGCTTTGTTTTCCTCTTCTGGATGCGCTCCAGCACCTCAATGTCTTTCTTGTAGTAAGGGGGTCAGAACTGAACACTGGGAAATGCACTTTCTTTGATAGAATCATAGAATAGTTAGTGTTGGAAAGGACCTTAAGATCGTCCAGTTCCAACCCCCTGCCATGGGCAGGGACACCTCCCACTAAACTATGGCACCCAAGGCTCTGTCCAACCTGGCCTTGAACACCAACAGGGATGGAACATTCACAACTTCCTTGGGCAACCCATTCCAGTGCCTCACCACCCTTACAGTAAAGAACTTCTTCCTTATATCCAATCTAAACTTCCCCTGTTTCAGTTTGAACCCATTACCCCTTGTCCTGTCACTACAGTCCCTAATGAAGAGTCCCTCCCCAGCATCCTTATAGGCTCCCTTCAGATTCCGGAAGCTGCTCTGAAGTCTCCACGCAGCTTCTCTTCTCCAGGCTGAACAGCCCCAGCTTTCTCAGCCTGTCTTTGTACGGGAGGTGCTCCAGCCCCTGATCATCCTCGTGGCCTCCTCCGGACTTGTTCCAACAGTTCCATGTCTTTTTTATGTTGAGGACACCAGAACTGCACACAGTGCTCCACGTGAGGTCTCACGAGAGCAGAGGGGCAGGATCACCTCCTTCAACCATTATAGCCGGTTAATACACCGTATCTATAGGCAGATAATTTCAACTGAGCTTTAGGATCACTTTGAAACTGGGAATGTTTTTGGCAGAGCACTCTGCTGCCATTGCAGATTTCCATAGTTTTTAGAACTTATCTGTTGCAGTTTTCTTTATGACTTTGTTATGAGGCCGGTGCTGGTTTTTATTCACCAGCTCAGCCAATTCACTTTAGCAAATTAATATTTATAGTAAATACTGTGAAGACTGTGGGCAGTTCTGAAACGGTGAAAACAAGCATTTGACTCATGTCCATAAACGAGTGATTCACTGAAAGCCTTATTTACATTTTCATTTGCCTATAAGCCGAAGCTGGTTGCAGAGAAACACTTTGTTTATACACATACAGTTTGGGACTAATACCTTACCAACAGTAGCTTCATATGCACAGGTTAATATTTCAGTTCAGATGCATCTGAATGATGAAGACAGTGGTTGCTGCATACAATTTCATGCAGGCAATATGCATGTAATGAAAAGTATGTTACCACTTGAAATCTCTTCAGTTAAGGATTAAAAATAGGCTTAAGTGCTATTTGAGATCTCTTTATATTTTTAAATGCTTTTATCTACTTTGCTACAGTAGGCAGGACTAATAATAGAGGATCCTGAGTACATAGAAATCATGTACTCAGCGGACTAATGTGCAGTCCACTTTGCTTCGTGTCTACTCCAAAGCCACTTGAAACAGTAGGAGCCTTTGCATAGCAGACAAAGTGAAAGAGGAAACTATTTTTTGCCTTCAATCTCTGATTTACAGGAACAGAAGTGTTACTTCCCAAACAAATCCTTTTTCCTCTAGTCAGACTATTTAGCAAGCTCATTGCACACATTACTAAAATAATACAATCTTTTAATTTTATGTTTTTCTCTTAACAGGTCTCAAAATATTTGGAAGCCAAAGCCTCAGTTTTGAAGTGATCTGTGTCAGAAACCAACTCCTGTTCTCTCTTGGGCTCTTGCAAAGTAAACAGGTGAAAGGCTCAGTGTCTATAGAGCTCACTCTGGGATCAGTGGATATAAAGGTGGTTTGGAATGCAAATGACATAATTCTTTTTCCTGCTGGTTGATATTTTGCATGTCCTGAGATACTGCCATGGCTCTGAAGCTTTAGGATCCAGTCTTGCAAATCTTACTATGAGGGTGCTGAGGCGCTGGCACAGGGTGCCCAGAGAAGCTGTGGCTGCCCCATCCCTGGCAGTGTTCAAGGCCAGTTTGGATGGGGCTTCGAGCAACCTGCTCTAGTGGAAGGTGTTCCTGCCCATGGCAGGGGTTGGTACTGGATGAGCTTTAAGGTCTTTTCCAACCCCAACAATTCCAGGATTCTACGTAATACAATAACTTGATTCTAGATCACTTAAAAATAACAATGCTGGCAAACCTTGGGCTGCTAAATCCAAAGAAATGAGGCTGGTAACAGCACTGCTTATTTTTATGGACAGTCACATTCATTTTACTTGCTGCCTACAAACATGCTGTGCTCTTTCTTGCACGTATCCAGCATCTCTGCCCAGATTCATCTCAGGCTGGTTTAGACATCTAACTGTGGCTCCCACAGCAGGAGTCCGGCTGCCCCAGGCTCCCTCTGTAGTCAATGAGAAGAGACAAGCATCTTGAGTGGGTGATTCATGGACCACACCAAAGATCTGAATCATTCCCATGGAGTGGCTCTCTTGCTCCACTGATTACGGAGGCAAACGAGGGTAAACAGGTTCATGATGTAGGTGGTCAGCCAGGTGGAATGTATCCAAACCTGTTTTAGTTAGTCAGGAGCTGCGTTATCACAGCTGGTTCTGAATTCTTGACTCCAGACAGTTTCTCCTTCCAATATTATTCACAACTGTGTCATGTGAATCTGGCCTTTCCTAAAAGTATTCTTTTTTTAATGAAAAAGTGTAGCTAAATAACACGCAACTCTATTGCCCTGATCTTAAAACTCAATGCACTTTTAGGTAGATATTTCATTATAGTTCCAAAACCTATTTAAAGATGTGCTGAAATCAGTACATTTGCTTACTATAGACTACATTTACTTTAGATATTAGGGGTATATTTCACTCCAGAGTGAAACAGATGATATTTTGCTTTAGAAATCTGTCTAGCTCAAGGGGATTTCTGCTGCTGTAAATCCATACAAAAAAGACAACAGCTGCAATAACTCTGAACTGCAATTGCACAACTGAAGCTGCAATCCTTTTTGAGTTCAGTGGGTTTGTAATTGAGTGGGCATATGTGATTTTGGCTGCAGGAATAGCAGCTAAATTTGGAAAATATTTATGGTCTTGACATACATATGATTCCCATCAAAAGAAATCGTGTAAGGTCATCTGGGCTTTTAAATAGTTTCCTGCATATCTCCAGTTTCTTATGTGTTTTGTGATGACTTTTCTTGCTATCAGATGCAGTAAATCCAAGTCAAAACCCTCTGAAATTTCAGAGCAGCCAATTCTGATTTGATTTACACTTGCCTTAATCCAATGTAGCTCCATGTGGACTCATGTTATATAAATGTTGATATCAAGAACTGTGTCAAGGCATGGTTTCTAGACGTCATGGCTTCTGTTGCCAAAGGGCTGACACATTTACTAGTGTACTTATCTTTATACACAGGCATAACCATTAATTACCTCTGTCCTCTTCTGTGTAGGCCACCTTCCAGTCTCTTCCCCTCTCATTCCTTCTCCCTCAGGCAAAGCATCTCTTCTGTCTAGCAACCTCTGGAGACATTTGTTACAGTAACAGAATTGTCCAGGTCAGATCTATCTACTGACAAAAGAATAATCAATGCTGTTGGCAAAAATTCTGTTCTTTCATCTATTCATTTTGGTATAAAATGCCTGAAATGTGTTCAAAATGCATTCTGCTGCTAAGTCATGAAGTCTAAAGGACAAGGAGTAAATAAGGTACCGTCGGCTCGACTCAGAAGGAAAATCGTGTAGGCGATCTCAGACTATTTTCAGCAGAGTTTTTGTGCTAGCGTGGGGTGGCTTTGAGGCTTACAAAGGAAATTTCAGTGCAAATGAACCATAAATTACTCTGTGGGCAGAGAAAGCAGCAGATGCAACCCTGCGCCACTGTGAAGGGAACGGAGGAGTGCTTTGCTCCTTCACCCTCTGGTGAGGAGCTCTTCCTCATGGTGGCTGCAGGTGTTTATCCTCAGAGGAGGACAGGGAAGGCAGCTCGGCACGGCCGGAGCACGACACCTCCCTGGCAGGAAGGGGGTTGCTGTTTTGCTGAGCTTGGATAAACATTAGGATCTAATTTATCATGTGACAGGAAAGGAAAGCACTGCTTTTCCCTGCTCCTCCCTGTTTTAAGAGCTTTTGTTTGAATTTCGTCATGTGGTTTTGAGGGGCAAAGAGTGGAGAGATTTAACCTGGGTCTCTGAACTGACTACTTTGCTGTCAGCTGGTCTGGAGTATGGCTCTTTCTGGACATGTCTGCAAGTGTTATGTCTCCCTAAATGACATGGACAGGGAGCTAGACCTTGTGCTGAACTCAAAAAAGAGACATCATGCCCATGTAGTTAGAAAGCTCTGAGCTGCTACTGCTCTGCATCCCGTACAGTACATCTCAGTATATCACGCCCATGAGATAAAAGAAAGGAAACATTTTTCCTGTACTTTAATAAACAGTACAGGAAAACATTTTTCCTGTGCTTTAGTTTTCCTGTACTACAAAGTAAATAGGAATCAGAAATATGTCAGTATTTGGGCATTTGCAGAACCTGGCAGTTCTCCTGACTTGATTATTTTACGTGCAACACAGAGCATTATGCAAAGATCTGATTATTCAGACATGTTTATAGCATTTGAAGTCCTGACCCTAGGCTGATCTGCTCTGGACTATGGAGGACTACAAAGAGGGATAACAATATGGCTTCAGAATCAGGCTTCTCAGATAGGTTTGAGGTGCCTCAGAAATCCTGCTGTATCCACAGTCTCCACAGACCGGGCTTTGAGTGCAGCATTTACAAAACAAGGTGTCTAATGAAAGTATTTGCAGTATGTCATGTGGGAGGCATATTCCCTAACTAGGGTATTCTGGATTCAAGTTTCCTCCTGGACTAAGCCATCCTTCTGGGCATGAGTGAGTACTTAGCTCTTTAAACTCGAGGAGACAGTGTCTCCCTTTTATATAGCAGACATTTATATGCCATGGGAACCCACCTGAGGCTGAAACCCATTTCTGAAGAAAGTGCTTAACCACTTACATTTCCATCTCTCCTCTGAAACTTGTGCAGAGAGTGATACATGATTTGAAGGTGACAAAGATAAAGGTGACAACTCCTTGAGGCTGAGGAGGGTCTGCAGCTAAAACCTCCTGCCTCTCAGATGGGAAGTCCAACCACAGATGTGAAGAGCTGAGAAAAGTGAATGTGAGAGTGTCTGTGCCTTGTTAACAAAGTGGTTGAAGTGAAGATTAGTATATGGAATTCATTCATATTCACTCTCCATTTTGGAATTGTGTGGTAGGTTCTTTGCTTTCATAATGAAGTGTGATTATAGTTGGTAGCTGGTATTTGGTTTTAACTATATAAGGACAAAACAAAACTTATTTTCCAAAGAAATTACATTTTCTCTCCATTTGGGATGACCTGGAATGATATCTTTCAGGATCTAGGTGAATACTGAGGTTCACTTATTGATGTATTCCACATAACCTGGCTCTGAGATCCATGAATCTGAGTGGATGTGTTACAGTGTCAAATTTGATAGTGATTATCAGCTTTGTGCCTTTACGGTGTTCAGCCTTTTGCCCTTGCACTCACAAAGTCTCCATTTGACTCATGTTAAATGTAAATAAAATCAGGCCAGATTCTTTCTACTAACGTTATTAGTTTTCACTTTTTATGTGGGATGAGTTGAAGTGAAATAGTGTTGTTCATGCAGCTGTAAATTCCACTTTGTTTTTCAGCCTTGTTTTGTTCTTGCTTGAACGTGTTATTTTGAAGATGCTGCCCTGACAGCTCCTTAGGCTGAAGTCCTCTTCATCCACGGTGGTACAGCAAAAGTAATCAAGATGAAAGGTGAGGATTTTGCCATTCCTGCATGCACTGTCCACCTGGATTTGGACTTTAGAGAGCTTCCTCAACTTGCAACATCAGTTAGGCAAAGCCAGGTCAAACAGTTCCAGCACATCTGAACTCGTGACTCCCTAAGGATAAAGGCAAAATAATGAGCACTGTACTATCAGTAAAGGTATCTGATGACACCATTGCCCTCACCACCACAGCTGACACACCTGAGGAACATATTTGCAGGGAACAAAAATTGGGACCTCAGTTTAGGAAGGGGAAGGGCACAACCTGTAAGGTCTGCAGGCAGGAGTTAGTGCTTGGCAGTGGTCCTGCCACAGGGAAACCCCCACCACTGGGAACCAGTTACCTATGCTGGCTCTCATACTCAAATCTCTGGCCTATGCTGGAACTGTTCATTGCTTGTCAAGGAGTGGTAACAAGGTTATTCCCTTAAGCTCTTGAAAATAAGGGTGGTGAGGCACCGGAATGGGTTGCCCAGGGAAGTTGTGAATGCTCCATCCCTGGCGGTATTCAAGGCCAGGTTGGACAGAGCCTTGGGTGACATGGTCTAGTGTGAGGTGTCTCTACCCATGGCAGGGGGGTTGGAACTGGATGAACTTAAGGTCCTTTCCAACCTGAACTATTCTATGATTCTATGATTCTATGTTGTGTCATGAGTAGGTTTTGTAGTTTTTCAATCTCTTTTCCAAAAGCAGTTATGGTTCCATTCCTATAGATTGTTCCCTTTGGAATAAATTTCTGAGTCCCTTAGAGCCACTGCAGTGTGGAAATGTCAGCTGGGATGAAATTCAATGCTTTTTGTCAGTGGAAGAATTTTGCTTTCCTGGTAATAAAGAAGCCTATTCCAACTGATGGAATACAGTTGATGGTGGCTTATTTTTGCATACTTTAATTGTAATACCTGCACATTTTATTGAAAGTTTATCGTGCAATAGTTCATGACAATTCAGCTGCAGGTCTCCATTACGAGAATGATAGGAAGTTCTTTTATAAGGAGGAAGTTCTTTACTGTAAGGGTGGTGAGGCACTGGAATGGGTTGCCCAGGGAAGCTGTGAATGCTCCATCCCTGGTGGTGTTCAAGGCCAGGTTGGACAGAGCCTTGGGTGACATGGTTTAGTGTGAGGTGTCCCTGCTTATGGCAAGTGGGGTTGGAACTGGATGATCTTAAGGTCCTTTCCAACCTTAACTATTATATGACTCTAAAAATCAGCATTTCTTCATATACCTTTACCAGTTTGTCTGTAAAAGATGTTTTTCCTCCTTTCAGAATTAACATGTAACACTCTTCTTTGCTTCAAACATATTTTTTGTGCAAGTATAAGCATGAAATCTAGAACTGTATAAACTGCACTTACAGTAGATCAGTGCATGTAATGTCCAAAATGGATGTTCTGCCACCACAGGTGTAAAGACTACTTTGCCTGCAGGGCTTTATTTGAAGAGCTGGCGTCTAGAGTATTATTAGCAATTTCACAGTGAAATCAGTAAATCTCAATATTGAGGGCTTTCTGCTAAAAATTAAGCCAGCTGTCACTTTGGTATTAGACTTGCAGTGTAAGTGAGAGCAAAATGAAGATAGGGAAAAAAAACTTTAATATTTCAAAAAGTTAATCTGTATTTTTCTAAAATAATGAGCAAGAGGGATTTCTTTGGTTGTTTTGAAATGTTTTCAGTTTTTAAAGTGTCACTTTACTCAGCTGCTATCAATTTGACTTCTGTTTTTTACTGCCCTCCTGAATATTGCATTATAGAGGAAGGAAAGGATTATCTGGTAATAGCATTGGGTTATACTGAGACTATGTGACAACACGGCTTAATTCATAACATTGGGAGGTTTCCTCAGGAAGAGCACCATTGATTTGGGAATTTTTTTGCTATTCTTGTTATATTGAAAAGTCACATCTCAGCATTTCTACAGTTACACTTCAGTGGTGTATTTATCACTCAGCATTACATCTGTGTTAACCAGAACTCGTGATCTGAATGTGCCTTATAATATTTGGCTTTTTCTTTAAAGCTCCAGCTCCCAAAGTCATGTGATTACATCAAAAATGTCAAGCGGAAAATAAAAACTAGATTTAGACCTCATAACTTAAACGCGTGACCTGAGTTCACCCTAAAGGCTCAAACACCAAAGGGAAAGAGCACGGCGTAGTAGCAATTGTAAAGATTCGTGTGTTTGGGGAAGGAAGTGTGACTCATAATGACCCTTTCTAACCAGCGCTGGGTGTCGAGATGTTGTGTTTACAAATTGAGTGTCCCATAATTCAGTCACAAATCAGCACAACCTCTCCGGTGCAGGGACTGCTACTTCTTGGCATGATGTGCCTCTGTCTCTGCCTGGGTAAGTGGCCCTTGATGCTTTGTGGAGCTTTCCACTATAAAAGCAAGCAAAGGGTTCAAAATGCAAATGCTTTATTCACAGTGGTAACCCAAAGAGAGAGAAGAGATTTCTCTAAGCTTTGCTTACAAACTCCAACCTTCCTCATGTGCATGATAAAAGCTTTAGGAAAACAATCCTCTAGGATCAGAGCAAAAGCTATATAAACACAAGTGGAAAACGTTTATATGCTGTTTTGGAAACTGCTTACACAGGAAAAAAGGGAGCCTTTTGTCAGTGAAGCCAAGCCCTGTTTCCTGTGGAGAATAAGCTACAGAAGTCACACCAGAGCTATGCTGAGGACATGGTGGCACCGCTTCCCCACAGGGTGAGGCGGGAGAGGCCTTCCGTGCTCCTGGAATCATAGAATGGTTTGGGTTGGAAAGGACCTTAAGATCATCCAGTTCCAACCCCCCTGCCATGGGCAGGGACACC
>WYDI02029268.1:0-57895 GCA_009867235.2 Psittacus erithacus | reverse complement strand
GACAGAGCCTTGGGTGACATGGTTTAGTGTGAGGTGTCCCTGGCCATGGCAGGGGGGTTGGAACTAGATGATCTTAAAGTCCTTTCCAACCTGAACCATTCTATGATTCTATCATTCTATGTTTATTAGTTTTCAGAAATGGCTTTCTTTGGGTGAGAAAGTAACCTTTTCCTTTAGCTTGAGAAATAACTGACTTATTTTTTCATCACTACCCCTGCCCATCGGGTATTGATGACTTAATGCTTCCCTCGAAGATTCATTATCAGCACTCCGGAGTTGGAACAAATTGTGAAGAAATGGAGTAATGCAGGTGTCATGGCGAAATCACTCCAGAAGGACTGTGGAAATTCATCTCAAACGCTTGGAGCCGCTGCCCTGGGACAAACGGGAAAGTGGAAAGAAGGGAAAGAGCCAGCGGCGAGATCAACCGCCCACACAGCTCCGCTCTGGCGGGCCCAGCGCTCCCCGCGCATGCGCCACAGCAGTCTCCTAGCAACAGCCGAAACAACGGCGCTAGCCGCCGCTACGTGGTCGCCCCCGGGTGGCGCGTCGTGCCCGGCCCGTCCGTGGCGGGTGAGTGGGGGCCGCTCCCGGCCCTGCTGCCCGGGTCCGGAGAGCCCCGGAGCGGGCGAGAGGAAGGCGGCGGTGGGTGGGTGGAATCTCCGCGGCAAGCCCTTTGAGGGGCGCGGGAGCGAGGCCCGAAGAGGGCAGGTGCCGCGAGGGATTGGTCGCTGTCAGTTCCAAGTAGGCAGAAATAATCTGTTTGGTGTCGCCGGTGGGAGCCCTAACGTACGACCGCGGTGGCGGGGTGCCAGCGGTGCCGGTACGGCGTTAGGCAGGGCGTCAGCGCTTCGTGCCTCGCCTCCGGCGGGTTTGGCTCCTTAGGGCTCAGAGAACTGGGGTCCCCTTGCCTGTAAGCATTCAAAATTCATGACCTAAAGTTAAAGCAGAATCATTCCTTTTTATGATTGATATTTTTAAAGTGTACGTTGAAGTTTCCCCCAATCACAACCAGAAAAACCCTGAAAACTTGCTGTCCTTTTGTACAGCAGTGACAATTCCGAGATTTGTAAAAAAATTGTAAGATTTAAGAACAGCTGAAGTATATCAGAATGAAGAAAACTGGCATTTTAAACCAGGCAGAGAAAATCCTGCACTTAGGAGATCCTGACAATATTCCCTATGAGAAACTGGGAGCCTAGAGATTGGCATCAGCAAAGGTAGGGAACGGCATGGGGTAGGCTAGTTCAGCAGAGGGTAACTATGACCAGTGTTTTCAGATGCAAGCTGGGAAGCAAGAAACTTCAGTGGAAGTGCCTTAAGGAAACTTATATAGTAAAGAGAAAGAATTGTATTAAAAAAATTAGATAGGGAATGTGAATAAAGAAAGAACAGTGCACTACAGATAAGGTATGTAGACTTTTTGTGTGACTGCAACATGAAAAGTATGAAACCTAGCATTGTATGAGTAATAGATAAAAAGAAAAAAAAGAAAAAAGAAAAATAATAGCATTTTAAAAACAGAAGTTTTATCCTAAAGAACACTAACAGGGGATTAGGCTATTAGGGAGGAATCTCATCTGATTTATTGATATTTCAAAGGTTTTGGGGCATCTGCAGACAGGAATTTCAAAACAAAGTATGGATTTGCTGGCAAAGGAGCGTAATCTGTAGAACAGAACCTTTTATAATCTTATTGGTAATCTCAAATTATCATCTATATATAAGGTAGTTCAATATTGTATTATCTTAACCTATACATAATTCATAGTATAAATATTTGGCATAAATAATATATTTTGATAACATGCCAGCAAAGAAAGTAATTGGCAAATGTTTGAATATGACACAAATATAGTCATGAATAACAACAGAAAAACTGGTCATGAATAAACATAGAATAAAAATTGAAAAAGGTCCCTGGCTGCTGAGCAATTGTTCAGTGGAACAGCTTTTTAAAGAGAGAAGTGGGAGCAAAATACCTAGTGGTTTTTATGACACATCGGAATAGGTATCTGGTGGGATTAACATGATGCAGTGGGTGTGACAGGGAAGGGGAATGAATCTGGTCATTCACAATGTCCCTTTCACCTGGTGTCCCTGTAAAACTGACAGAAGGAGCATCCATTTTAAGACGTAGATTGGCACAGCTGGCTAAAAACTTAGAAGTGTCTTTAATTTTTACTAATCTTTAAAGTGTCCTTTTTCCTAAGGCAGACCATCTTTGACTTCTGTATGAAAAGTGTTCTCTATTATTTCTCAGGCAGTGGTTGTGTAACTGCTCTCTCTCATTTGTTTTAGATTAAGTAAGTTTTTCTTTAGCCTCTTTCTCATGGGATGAGGGATTCCATTATGCATTTTAGTGAGACATTTAAAATCACACACATAATTTCTAAAAATCTCCTTCTTTCAGGCTGTCTCAGCCTAGATTCTCCAAGGATAGAACCTAGGTCTGATGCTATTTATTATGTTCATTATAATTTGGAAATGAGCAATAACACAGAGAAATCAAAATTTTCTGGTGAGATAAAATAATTTACATTATGACTAAAGAAGACTGCTAGAAACTTCTGAGAGCTCTTCTGCAGTTAGGTGAACTGGTAACACTATGACAGATAAAATTCATTGTTGATGAAAGCAATGTAATTTACACTTTGGAACAATATACTCTTCAGTAGTGAACCTAAATTAATTGTGATCAACTGGGAAAATTACCTATTTACCACACATACATAGCTTAGTGAAAATCTTCACTGAGGAAATTGATTAAAAATTAATACTCAGAAAGTTATAACATTACTGGAATAAATCAGTAGTGTTCTAGAATTGATTATGGGATTTCAGGTTAGGTTCATCATATCTGAGGAAGATTTAATGGTCACAGAGGGACTCTGAGACAAGAAACATATATGTCTGGAAAAGCTATATGGAAAAAATAATTAAGGCAGCTTAGAAAAGTGATAAATCAGAATGTACTGAGAGTTATAAAGAAAGTGGAAAAGATCAAGTCGGCATCTTTTAACTGAAGTTGTAACGCAAGATTGAGGGAATGTTGTGTTGAATTAAATAACGCATTTAAACTGTTTACACATTTTTTAAATCTAAGGGGTAGTTCCTTATATAGTACACTTGACAATTGGACCTGTGTTGTAGCATGTCAGACTAAGAATGAAGAGTAAAAGGATTAAGCATTTATGTGGACAGTAAAAATAGCTACTGTTAGGAAGAACATAAAAAAAATCAGGAGAGCTAAACCTTTGTACTTTAGGGAAATAAAAACCCTGTAACAGATGGTGGAAATCTGACTTTTGGGATTGGTTTCATGCACTTATTTGGCTTTTACCATTCTGGAGGCAGAATACTGATCTACCATGAAGACTGTTCTTATTCATTTAAGGGAGTTTCTTGGGCTGAGGTATCTTAGTCATTCTATGATTTGAAAAGACTGCTACCAAGTTCTTTAATTCCTGTTACTTCTATTTACTTACGTTCATACACCATCTTTTACACTGCTCTAATTGGAAAATGCATTCTGCCTCTACAGCTTAGAGCCTCAAAATGACTGAAACACTCCTGAGTTTGTGTACCTCTTACTAGGTGTACCAAGCTCTTCAGCTTCAGAAAGCAATGAAGTATCATCCTTGGGCAGTATGAAAAGAGGTGCTATTATCAATCAGAGCCTGTACACGAGTCATAATTTTATTGCACATCTTGCATATTTTCACAGCATCAGACTGTGGGATTAAATTCCTGAGAATCTTGGCTTTTCTTAAATCTAAGCCTCTACCCTTGAGCTTTTGAAAGTAACACTCAACTGAATGTTAATGTGATGGCAGAATGTGAATAAAAACTATCAATGTATTCAATGTATCTTAAAACTTCTGAGATTTTAAATAAATGATTATATTATTTTTTAGCTCACCTAAAATCCCCACCTTTTCTCTCTTATAGCTGTTTCCTCAACCCAGCATCTAACTAAAAACTCATCTTCGTTTTAAGGGTTTGTCTGCAGAGTACTCCACTCTGCATGTCTCTTTTTCTTCTTTTTTTAGAATAGAATTATTTTGTTTTGTGTGTGTATAATTAATAAATGCATAATTTAAAAAATATGACTATTTAAATGAACTCTCAGAATGATCAAAATATATTTAGTCTGTTTGGTTTTTGTCTTGTATCTAGATGCAAATTCTCATTAAGTTTGGTTAGCTAACATCTGTATGGTAGCTAATTCTTGACTTAACCTGATAAGTTTTTACATTATATACACATGGCACAGAAAAAAGAGTGAGCAGATTCAAAGGTCTTAACTTAACTGGTCTCTCATATAATGTATTAATTTCATACAGCATATAGCTTCAGAAACTGAATATTGAATTGGTCTTGGTATCTCTTTTTAACTCTCTTCTTTTATGAACCCAGGTTTTTTTAGTGTATTAATGTTTACATTGGCATTACAGTGCTGGGCAAATCCACATGTAAGGAGTAGGACAGAAGAAAGCCAGAGGAAGAATTTAGGAGAAAGAAAGAAGGAAGTTTCAAGATTATTCCACATTATTCTCTTAATCATTACAAGGCTACCAGAGAATGATGAGGAAGATATTTAAGCTGGCATACAAAAGGACAGACTAGTTTACAGACTCAAGAGAGCTTGAGTGAGATTGTCTTCTAATGCTTTTATTAGAATTTTAGTATCTTCCTTCTGATTTCGTTGGAAGGCAGCAGAGCATACAGAGATCAATTGAATAATCAATTAATATGATGAGTTTATAAGCAATTTTTACTGTTATAACAGAAAAAAATATTTTAATTTGTGAGACAAGAAGAAATAGCAAAACTTCACTGAAACTAGCTAAACTAAATTGGGATTACATAATTATCACTTGCAAGGCAAAAAGAATCTCACTTGTGCATCATTTTCATGAGGAAACTGAAAATCCTGACTAGGTTGTAGTAACACAGCTTCAGGCTGCCTTAAAGCGTGGGACAGTTAATTTGTCAAATGGATCATATCATAAATAACTAGTTGAAAGCTATTCTTACATACTTGTCTTTGCACTGTTTTTCCATAGGAGTAATTGCTCTCTAAAGAGACCTTTAATTCCTTGACTAAGAGGTAAGTTCCACAGCTGGCTGTGTCTTTGACTTATACCTGCTCTTTGTCTCATGTCTTGCTAATATTCAGTACGGGCAGGGTCTTAGGTTGTTGTGTCAGTTATTCAATGTTTTGGAAAACATAAGATGCAGATGGAACAAGTAGTGTTTTCTAAATGCATTGTCCAACATAAAGCCATGAAATATTATGGTCTTTAAATGTATGTAACAGGACTCTGACACTATAGGTATATATTCCATACTGTAAAGGAAGTGTTTATGAGATCTCAGAATTTTGAACAGAAAAACTGCAGTAAGATTTTCCTCATATTTCAAAGTATAATTTATAGATCTTTTTTTTGTTAACATTCACTTGCTAGCCATCATCTTGTGTTTAAAAAAAAAAAAAAAGTATAGTGACTAGAAATAAATGGGTATCTCAGATTTGCAATCTAAGAAATTATTCACACTGAGCGAGGTTCCTAGTGCAAGAGAATAAAATGAAGTAATTACAGGGAATGTGTCTATCATTATCTTATGATCTAGTATTATGATCTATAGGCTCCATCCCTGGTGGTGTTCAAGGTCAGGTTGGACAGAGCCTTGGGTGGCGTGGTTTAGGTGTCTCTGCCCGTGGCAGGGGGGTTGGAATTAAATGATCTTAAGGTCCTTTCCAACCCTAACTATTCTATGATTCTATGATTCTGTTTGGAATCTGCTCCTCTGGGCAGGCATCTGCAACAACTCTTTCAAAAACTAAATAAATTTTCCATGTTTTATTTGACATGGCAGAGATGACAGTTCATGATATAACAGCCAAGAGGTTAGAGAGTTCCATTTTTGAACTAAAAAGTCCACATTTGTGACTTTCCTCAAAATCATTTTCCCTTTATAAGCAAAATGTTCTAGTCACAGAGATGTTACTGGGGATGGGCCTATTCCTTCAGCCACTTTTAAAAAGACGAGGTGGCTGTGTTTTGTCATATGCCAAGTTCTCTAACGTTCAGTCTACTGTGGTAGTATTTGCCAGACCTAGCATGTCATATGAATTCATGTGGAGAATCAGGGTAATAAGTATATCTTGCTAACTTTAGATGTTAGTGTAAGTGTCAACACACAAGCTAACAACTCTAGACTCTGCTTTTGGTCTGAGGAAAAAGTAGTTATTTTTTATGTGCAATTCAGTTTTAGCTACGTACTTTAGTATGAATCTGCTTTAAGGACTATTGAATATGTTGACTTGATCTCCATCAATCATCAAGGAGAGTGACTAACTTAAGTACTGATGCCTAATTTAGTTTAGGGGACACTACTCACAGTTTCTGCACATTTGTTCAACCTAAGATACAGATACTGGGGTAGTTCTGGTCCTATGGAAAAGCTGGAGGTCCTAGTGAAGTTCAGAGTAAAATAGGGAAGTGCCTGCTAAACTTAGGCACCAGGAACAGCCAGAGCTGAGGGAGAGTGATGGGGATTATAATTTTGGAATAAGGATTTAGATGTAATGGCTGTCCTTCTGGCTGAGAGACAACACCTGATTAGACCACTGCACTGAAACTGTGTGGAAGCAAAGCAAAGCAGGCTAATTTGTCTACCACTGAAAGCAATAAATTCCAGGTGAAGGACAGGAAGTAGCATAGAATGATAACTTCATAGATTGCTTAACTACACATTGGCTACATCTGCTAAGTCCTTTTATTACTCTCTATCTGCATGATTTAAAACAATCAGCCCTTTAATCTCAATAAACATATGTGGAAAAGGTATGCTTCTATGATTCTAGAAACCTACAGAACATGAAGTAAAGAGTATTACTCAAATGAGAATTTTCTTTATTTTGTCTTTAAGATTTAGAATCATAGAATCATTTAGGTTGGAAAAGACCTTTAAGGTCAATGAGTCCAACTGTTAACACTACCAAGTCCCACTAAACCATGTCCCTAAGCATCAAATTTACATGTCTTCTAAGTACCTCTGGGAATGGTGACCCCACCACTGCCCTGGGCAGCCTGTCCCAGTGCTTGACAGCCCTTTCAGTGAAGAAATTTTTCTCAATATCCAATCCAAACCTGCCCTGGTGCAACAGGAGGCCATTTCCTCTTATTCTATCACTTGTTGCTTAGAAATGACTGACTACACTCACCTCACTACACTCTCGTTTTGGGTGGTTCTAGAGAGTGATAAGATCTCCCCTGAGCCTTCTTTCCTCTAGACTGAACAGCCCTAGTTTCCTCATCAGACTTGTACTCCAGATCCTTCACCACCTTTGTTGCCCTTCTTTGGACTGCTCCAGCACTTCAATGTCTTTCTTGTAGTGAGGGGCCCAGAACTGAACACAGAATTTGAGATGCAGTCTCACCAATGCTGAGTACAGAGGGATGATCACTTTCCTGGCCCTGCTGGTTACACTATATACAGGCCAGGGTGCTGTTTGCATTCTTAGCCACCTAGGCACAAGGTGGCTCATGTCCAGCACCCCCAAGTCCTTTTCCATGAAGCAGCTTTCCAGCCACTCTTCCCCATGCCTGTAGTGTTGCATGGGGTTGTTGTGACTGAAGAGCAGGACGTTGCACGGAGCCTTGTTGAAGCTCATATTGCTGACATTGGCCCTGACTCATGGATCCAGCCTGTCCAGATCCCTCTGCAGAGCCTTCCTGCCCTCAAGCAGATCAACACTCCCACCCGACTTAGTGTAGTTTGCAAGTTTACTGAGCATGCACTCAGTCCCCTCTTTCAGATCATTGGTAAAAGATACTAAACAGAACTGGCCCCAGTACTGAGCCATGGGGAACATCCCTTGGGACTAGCAACCAGCTGGATTTAACTCCAGTCATCACCACTCTTTGGGCTCAGACATCCTGCCAGTTTTTTACCCTGTGAAGAGTACACCCATTCCACATTGTGATTAGCCAGTTTCTCTGCGAATTAATTCATTAACTACATTTAATTACAAGTGAATAGAGTTTTAATTTTCAAAATAAGTTTACTGTTAACTTAGACGCAGCATTTGTTCACATTTTAAAATCTAAATTCTGCTACAAATTTTTTCTGAATTCTATGTGTTCTGAATGGAATACTGATAATCAAAGATATGTGTACTGTAAACCTACTGAAAAAAAGACAATATGCAGTTATCATGGTGAGAAAGGGATTTGAGTAAGGAGTTCTTTTATGGGTCAGTAGTCTTTCAGTACCTGTACACATCGATTGTCTGTGATAATTAAAATTCAGTGCAGAAGACACATTTTTAGTTGTCAGCAAGCCAAAGAATTCCACGTTCATCATTGCCTCAAGTCACAGAATGACCACTGAATACAGAGAGCTTTATGGGAGCAAAACTAACAACAACTGATGGTAGAATGCATTGAAATCTAGAAGAGTAACTGCAGCAAAAAAACAGACTGAGGGGTATAATCCACAATAAAGTAATTGTCATGTTCTCTGTACCTGTTGCTTTTTTAATATTACTAAGGAACCAAGTATTTCTGAACATGTAGAAAAATGTGTAAGTTTCTTGAAAACATTCTCAAAAGTTGGATGTATTTATATAGAATGAATAAATATTTACAATTTAAGGCTTCAGTTATTCATGGTCTTCTAATACGTATAATTATTTAATCTATGAACATTAATGGTACAATATTATAAATGCTTTTACATGAATTTATTTTTTTAATTGTTTGATTTAAACCTGATTAAACTCATTGAGAATTAAAATTGCTTTTTAGAACTTTATCTCGATTTATATCTGAAATTATTTGAGCTGAACTGAATAATTCTCAATGTGCACATATCTGTATTCCAAGATTTAACACAATTTAAGTAACCCAGATTTTCTGAATGTCTTTATAAATCTGATTCTTACGTGTGTGTATGGTGCTTATTTACTATAGTGACTGCATAAATCAGAAGGTAGTAGGTCTATCATTTTTTTTTGTCAGTAATTTGTCCTTACGCTTTCTCTCACATGTTTATTTGTCTTTGTCTGAAGCTTCACTTTCTGAAACACTGAATTCTAGTGTCTATGTGTTCATCTGTGTGTGCTTATGTATATATCATAGAATCATAGAATGGTTTGGGTTGGAAGGGACCCTGAGGATCATCCAGTTCCACAGGCAGGGACACCTTCCACTAGACCAGGTTGCTCAAAGCCCCATTTAGCCTTCCCTTGAGCACTGCCAGGGATGGGGCACCTACAGCTTCTCTGGAAAACATGTTTCTCATAGTGAAGAATTTTTCTCTAACGTCTAATCTAAATCTCCCCTAGCATTCCCCCTTGTGCTATACCTACATGACCTTGTAAAAAGTCCCTCTCCAGATTTCTTGTAGACTCCCCTTAGGTATTGGAAGACAGTTATAAGGTCTTTCCTGAGCCGCCTTCTCTTCTCAAGGCTGAACATATGCACTGGGGTAAAGCAGATTGGAGCTGAAGAATCTTTGTATGGGTCTTCCTCAAAAACTGTAACTAGTGATCTGCCTATGAAGTTTAAAGTTTTAGATCCATTTTTAGGATGTGCTTATTCAACTGGTTTCAGTACTGCCATGTTACAGTTTCTTTGAGAAGTTGGTAGAGGAATAATATCTGAAAAATTTCAGAGGATTCAAGAAGAGCTCCAGGTTTTTGTTGAACACAACAAACAATGGCCTTGACTTTTGTAACCAGCCAGGCTACAGCTCATGTTGCACTAGAAAATAATCTCCTATATTATAGAGGGACTGTCAGAGTAGTCCTGGCTGAGGGTGAATATGTGTTTCCCTTTGAGAACTAATCAAGGAGTTAGGCGTACTAACAATGGGCATTCTTTTTTTTTACACAGTGTAAAAATAAACTGAAGTTTGGCCTAACTTGGGTTATGTTGTATGCATAGCTATTGCTAATGGGTCATGTTCCTCTCTTCTTTTGCCTGTAGCATAGCTAGAAGGCTCTGTTGAAGTTTTGCAAGCCACATGAAATTAGGTCCACATGAGGTATTACCTCCATATGCTTCAGAAGCTACTATTAGATGCAGCTGGGAAGGTCTTCCTGGTTCACATGAATATGTGCTAATGTAAAAAAGGCAGAAGACAGAAGCTGGACTTCATGTAAATTGGTGTAACTTTTTTAAAATCAGTGAAATTTGTACTGTACCGAACTGTTTTCTTAGTACCTGCAGACCTGATTTTTGTCTCCTGTGAAATATGAACAGAGAATTCAAATCGAATTTGAACGACATTTTCAAGGTAGAACTTATTTGTATATTTTGCAGCTGTGTAGAATGTGTGCCAACACAGAATGTATAGATATGGGGAAATATCCTAATAAGACCTTTAAGTTCATATACTATTTATAGATGCAGATTAAAATAACATACAGAAATGCATGGTATTTGTATCCCATTAAAACTTGAGCTTGTGATGTCTCAGATTTTTCTTCTTTAGTTATGTATTTTGTTGGCAGATGTACTTCACCAAATGTGTATAAGTGTTAGTTTGTTTCTGCATAGAAATTACTGTGTCAGAGAAATCTTCAAACTGATTAGGTGGGTCAAATGAATGAGAAAGTCAAGCTTCACATATTTTACTAAATCACTGGTAAGTTAATTCCTAAAACACGGAAGAGAGTTTGTTTGTCTGCTGCTTTTTTATGTTTGTTTATTTTATTTTTGGATTTTTTAGAATGGGTAAAAAAGTAAAGAAGGAAGCAGAGCCTCCACCCAAGGATGCGGTAAGTTTATAAACTGATATGTGCTATAAAGTAAACATTACACAACTACAGGCCCAGTTCTACCATCCTTACATAGTTCCTTACTGTCCTAGCTTACCCACATTATTCTAAAAATGGCTTTTAAATATGACTCTGTTTATGCTTTTCTTGGACAGCATACAAACCAGAGTGACTGGCCATGTGTAGTTCTTTGTGGAGATTGTTGTCTTTGGCAGACTTTGCAAATAGTAATGTATGAAACAATCCAGGCTTCTTTTTATTTGAAGAACAGTATTAGCTTTCCATTTGTAAAAATCAAAGGAGAAAGGAGAAAAGCAACCTGACATCTGCCTGTCTTTTCAACTGTGGAGACATTCCCTTTCTTTAAGAATGAAAGAGTTAAGAGCCTAGATGGATCTGCAGAGTTTTTTACTGAATACAAAATTTTTCAGACATTTTGAATGACAGTACTACATATTCTGGCTCTTTTGCAAAGATAGAGTCTTTAGAAGCAGTTCAGGTTTTTCTGGTATAATTGGAAGTGCCACAGTGAGTAGCACAAGAGCTGAAGCCAAATAAAGAATAATGGTGGTGTAATGGTTTAAACCCAGCTGGTAATGAAGTACCCCACAGCTGCTCACTCACCCCACACTTTCCCCCACCCCAGGTGGGATGGGGAGGAGAATCAAAAGAATATAAAACCCACGGGTTGAGATAAGAAGTTTGGTAGCAAAAGATAACTAAAGTACAGTATAATACTAATAATAATAATAAAAGGGAAATAACAAGGAGAGATAAAATGAAAGAGATAAAAACTCAAAGGGGAAAGGAAAAAAAACCCCAACAAACCAAGCTAAAATAAACCCAAAACAATAAACACAAGTGATGCACAATGCAGCTGCTCACCACCTGCTGACCAATACCCAGCCTGATCCAAGCAGCAACCTGCCCTTCCAGGTAAACTACCAGTTCCAGGTAACTACTTCCAGTTTCTATACTGGGCATGATGTGCTGTGGTATGGAATACCCCTTTGTCTAGTTTGTGTCAGGTGTCCTGTCTCTGCTTCCTGCCAGCTTCTCATGCCCCTCCTCACTGGAGGAGCATGAGAGACTGAAAAGTGCTTGATCAGGGTAAGGGCTACTTGGCAGCAACTAAAACATTGGTGTGTTATCAGCATTGTTCTCAGACTAAATCCAAACCACAGCACTGCACCAGCTACTAGGAAGAAAATTAACACTATCCCAGCCGAAACCAGGACAGGTGGCAATGTGAGATTTAAGGGTCTAACACTAGCATGCTTTTCAAGAGTTTCTAAAAATTCACAAGCTACAAAGACATTCCCAAAAAGATAGAGGTTCAAAGTGTAGGTATTTTTAAAGTTTAGTTGGCTTATTCAGAAAGAAGTAGAGGAAATAAGACAGAAACATTGAAAAGAGTATAATATAAATCCTGTGCCAGATAATAACTAAGTTAATGCAAATCAGGATCTCAACGAGTCTCATAGAGCAGCATGAAGCTAAATACAAAGTTCAGTGCACTGTTTTAAAAAAAACAACGGGTTTGTCTGTAAAGAGTGATGGTACTGCAAGAGCTTTTTCAAAGTTCATAGAAAAGTTGACCAGCAAAACCTATGTCACAATTTCAATATTAAATAAGCATAGTTTTGACTAAGTAATATCCAATAGCCATGATGTCACTGAGGCGTAACAATTGATACCAGGTTTTTCCAACTGTTTTGTGGAAAGAAGAATTACAAACATAATTCATAAGCTTCAATCTATAATAAGTCCTTACAAAGCAAAACTTGACTTCAGCATGAGAGGATAAATACATCTAATGTCATTTCTGTATAGAAGGTGTAAGTGGATGGGACTAATTAAAATAGGTGTGAAAAATTAAAACTAAGTGTCTTTGCAGTCTTAAGAGAAAAAACAAACCAAAAGGCATGAGAAGTAGATTTAAGGCATACAGATGAGCAGTCCCCCTCCCAAGTAATAAAAGTTAACTTTCCAGTAAATACCTAGAAAGTCAGTAGAAGCAGCAGCACAATTTCTAGATCCAAAAGAAAACATTAAAGTTTTTGGAGAGAATTATGGTACAGCCTACTAACTACAGCAATAAAACGTCAATAATGTTAGAAAACATATTCAACAGTTGAAAAAACTGAACTTACAGAAAAGGTCAGTAAAACTATTGAAAAGGGAAGAATTGGAAAGAGTGAAGTCCAGATGGCATCTGAAGTTTTTGACTTAGCTTTTACCCTTGTTGTACTTTCGGCTAGCATCAATTCTAGCGGTTCTATCAGGAGGAAAAAACCTGAATTTTGCGTAGCAAAGCAGTATTAAACATGAAAATAAATCATTGATTGGTTGTAACTATCAACCAAGAAAAGCATCTAGCTATGAGAATATTGTTAATAGTCATCACATAAAAACAAATCTCAAAACTTTAAATTTCACCTGGATGTTTCAGATGGCAGGAAATGAGTTGCAGGCAAAATAAAAGCTATATTAGCTATTATCTTGTGATTGATAATCTGCTTATGAAAATGTCAAGTCCAGGAAAAGAAGCCTTGAGATAATGTGGACAGGCTTATAAAAGAGAGCCTTTGTGCATGTGGAATGCTCTGAGAATATATAGTACTGCAGATGACCACTAATTTTTATTGATTTCTAGGAACAGGTGGGAAACACATATCTTAGCTTAGCCACTGCTTATGTTTCAGAAAGTATTCCTGAGGACTCTGTTTTCCCTGCTTTTGTAATTTGTCTTTTGCTATTATCTGTTCTGAGAACTGGGCTTCTCCAGGAAAAATATTGCTTTCAGCCTCTTTCTATATATGGATGACCTTAGCCAGTAAAATATGCTAGCTTTGACATAGATTGATAGGAACTTTTCACATGATACCTTCATTAAATTTGGTCTTGACAATATTACTATTTGATTATCAGCTAGGGCATAGACTTTAAAAGGGAAGCCTAACATTAGCACTAGAGAAAATACCGAGACACTATCACTGAAAGAAAGTCAGAGACACCCTAGTATGTCTGAAAATGGCTTCAGTCATAACACTGATGCTAAAAAGGTGGAATATATGAAGTGGCACTGTCAACTCGTGAAATTCAGTCTCCACAGAAACACCTTCTTTGAGCAATTAATGCCTAAATATTAATTTGACTTTAGTAATGCTTTCAACGCCATCTCCCACAACATCCTCATAGACAAACTGATTAAGTTCTTGTTGCTGAGTTATTATTAAGCTAAATGAGTTATAGTCCAGTAAGCTGATTACATTTTCTTTAAAAAGGAGCTTTGTTCCATGACTCATCCCATGCCTCTAGCTTGCCACAGGAAGCATGGAGTTGGACAGTGTTTTCAGGTTTTCAGACATGCTTGAAGATAGTGAGACCAAGCATATCAGCCAGGCAACCTTTTAGCTGTTAATGTAACTTGGATCTTGACCTTGCAGACTGTTAAATTGTGTGATATGCCTTATGGAAGGTGATTAAATTACTTCATTTAAAAACCTAACAAAATACGAATTTAGAAGTCTGGGTACTAGTATCATAATTTGCCTTATTTTTTGACATGTCAAAGGAGGGAGAAGGAAAAAAGCCTCATCTTTGTTCTTTTTCCTTCTAACACACTCATAACTTGGTTGAAGATTTGCTCCAAATAATTTCCTTGCTTGACAACTGACTTGTATGTATCTTCTGCTTGACAACTCACTTGTATTGTTCAGCAACATGTGACTGATGTAGCTCATAGAGAGTAGACATTTAAAAATACATATGGTATAAATATACATTGTAGTAGTATTTTAAAATAATTTTTATTTTAAACATTAATGCATTGGTACTGAGAGATTGCATGACTCAAGTATCTAGTAGTTTATGTATGTAACACAGATATTCTCTAGGCCTAACGTGTGAGGACAGAAGACAGTTTTTCCATGTTAAAAAATTTATTTAAAATCCAAACAAGCTTAAAACGTTTTAATAAGTGAAATTTTCAGAAATCCTTGAGTCTTGTTAAAGAAGAAAACACTTTTTTAGAAGATTCCCTTGCTTAAGTGGTATTAGTCCTAAAGAGTCTATTAAGAGGGTAAAAACTGCCAGATTTCTCGGAAGTTTTCTTTCTGTATGAGAGGTCAGAAATGGAAATTAACACTATGTATCATTTCTAGCTGGATGAGCAGGGATTATATCATGGAAATACTTCAGCTAATCAAGATCATAGTGAGCTACTGAACTGAGTTGACAAAGGCACAGGAAGGGTCCTTTTTGCTTTTTTAAAAGCAACAACAAAGTGTTAATGCCGTGGAGTAACCAAATCCTCTTCCTCATACCATGCCTAAGTTCATTGGCTCTGTGCACAGCTTCTCAAAAGAAACTTCTCATTCGTTTCCAAAGCCACAGGATGCTCTTCAGTGTGTAACAGAATTACACAGTTTGTTGTCCTCAGGACTTCCTAGATATACGATGAAGTGTCATGGTTTCCCCCAAAATTTTCTTATGTAATGAAATCATGATTATATCTGAAAGTCAGTAATTCTTTTTCATTTTTCAACAGTATTTCCAGTTGTTATTGAGAAAATAATTCCTCCAAGTAGCTAGCAACTCATATTCATACTTCTAATCCAGGGGAGATATCAAATTAGATTTAATTCCTTTTAGTGAAATATCAAAGTATAAACAAAAAATATAAACACAGGAATGTTTATAAGCAATAGTTTGATATAAATCAAACTACTCTCTCCTTTTTGTTTTTATTTGTAGTTTGATCCATTATTGATTGAAAGCAAAACAGCAGCAACAGTTGTGTTAATGCTTAGTTCTCCTGAAGAGGAAGTTTTGGCCAAAGCATGTGATTCTCTCTATAAATTTGCATCAAAAGGTTAGTTTTTTTGCAATGAGCTTTCCTTTGTGTTGTTTGGATTTTGATAGTAATTCACAATTTTTTAGTTTCCTAGCACTGAAACCTTCATTTCATCTCAAAAGTATCTGTCAAGGTTTTGGTGGGTTTCTGAAATATCTCTCAAACCTGAGTTTGCAGTAATAAAGAAATCCTGTAGTTTGTGTGAAGGAAATTTTTATCGTTTTGTTGTAGAATTTTATATTCTCTGTTTAATCGAACTTATTTTAAATATGACCTAGATTTGTTTTGTTATGAGCAACAGACCTGCATCTGGGAAAGAATTCTCTTTCTTTATGTTACAGTGTGATATTTCTGTACCAGTATAGTTATTTCAAGGTTCAGTTTTCAGTAAAAATTACTTTCTAGCCTGTTTCTGTTATTTTTGCATGTAGCTCTTGTGTCAGTACTTTTGTTACAGATGAAAAAGGAGGCTGAGCAGTCTCCGGTAAATCAAACTTATTTCTGTATGTGTTGGGAATCTAGCAAGTCTTCAGGATTCCAAATCTTACAAAGGTCCCTGTATTATCTATACCTAAGTGTCATGTTCCAGGCACCCAGAAGATAACTGTGTAACAGAGGCTCAAAATTATGTAGCGCATAATTACCTAAATTTCATCCTAGTCATTCCATACCAGCCACTCAAATTGGTATGCACTGGTAGCATTCTTGGTATAATTAAACTGTTCTAACATAAATTTCCATTTATTTTATATTTTCTTTAAAATTTATGGGGCTATATGCTGGTTGTTGTACTGATGACAATAAGCAATATTGCTGAGTGAGAGGAGAGCTGAAGCCTTTGACAGTAGGCTAGGGATCGTAGGGCTCAGAAAGATCTTTAGGTTCAGCTTAATATAGCAAGTTAGGCTGAGGGCATGCACCCAGTTTTTGAATATGTGAAGGGAGAATTTGTACTGTTGAGAAACACACTATAAACTCTTTTTCACTTCTTCCCTGCTGTCCACAAGAAGATGTGGCACACTGCAAGAGGGCAGATATTTAATTTTTCTGTTTCTACTTAATGAACAATCTTGTAAGTTGTTCATGTAGATATTGCTGCAATATTCTGGAAGATGAGACTGTAACTTTGGTGTGTGTCACAAGAGAAGTTGTTCTTTTCACTTTACGGTTAATTAATTTCTTGAATATTGCTAGTAAGTTAAGTCCCATCCCTCAGTAAAAGAGTAGTTCTTGTATTTTAATTGTGTTTTGGCCTAAGAGTGAGCACAGTTCTCCTGTTTCTCCTCACATTTCTCACTTGCAGCTGGAAAAGAAAGGCATGGTTTATTACAAAATGAATTATAATTATGTTGTGGGGACTGAGAGTAGAAGTAGGTTTCGGATTTTGTTTCTTGAGTTTTGGGTGGTTTTTTTGAGTAAGCAGGAACAGAAGGCTGTAATCATACAAAACACTTCTGTTCTTTGCATAGCCAGAGTTTATTCAGCTACAAAGAGTTCCATTCTCAGGTGGCAGAAATCTCAGGTGGCATTTAATGATCCAAATGCTGGTAGTTGCTTCAGTTGAGGGGTCCTCAGAATGAATTAACTGTTATTTTGAGGAAAATAAAATTGGGAGGCAAGAGAAGAAGAAAATAAAATTAGGTTCTTAATGATACTGTTCACCTGTACTTCACTGAATAGAAAGCTGCCTTTCGTACTACCACTTCAGTCCCCAACAAATGAGTTGGGTGTCCAATAAACAAAAGCATTCTTTGCTTTACGAATGTGAATTAACTCTAGACATTATTAATCCTTGATACTGTTTGACAGATCTTTATTTGGGGTATAGATTAGACCAACTCCCAGGATCCTGTCCAGGCCTTTGTTGTTTGTCCAATAGAAGATTGGTAGCTGCTTTACTTTGTGACTTTATAACTGTGAGCGTTTTTCATTTTTATAGAACTTTTAACCTAATTGTTTTTCAGGTGATGAAAACAAAGCAGCACTTCTTGGTCTTGGTGCAGTGGAACAGCTGTATAAACTCATCTCGCATGAAGATCCAACTGTACGTAGAAATGCCATCATGGTATTTGGCATCATGGCTTCTAATCGTAAGATTCTCATTTTTTTAATATTTTTTGCTGTGTGTGAGTGTGGTCATCAAAGCAATAGGTGGCCCATGTGAAAAAATCCTATATAATGGCCCATAACAAAGGAACAAATTGAGCTAGAATGAACTCCACTGATATTGAAAAGAAAATTACAAGATAAGTTGATTTTCCTCCAACCCTTATTTTTGTTCTGATGTGGCCAAATTGAAAGAGTTTAATACTGGAGCTATGTCTGTCAGGGAAAGCCTGACTGCATGAGATGTCCACCAGTGTGGACATGACACACTCTTTTACTAAAGCTGGAGGAGAAGGATAAAGTAGTATTTATCATCTACATAAAATGCTTTGATTAAATATCAGTTGTTACTTGAGGCATTAGTGTAACTACAGTGATAAGGGAGAAAATGTGTTAAAGTAGCTAACTCAAGTATTGAGGGCAAAAAAACCACCCACCTGAGCTACCAAGCATTGGCATGCGTATTTACCTAGCTTCTTTGGCAGGTCAGAGCTGTTCCAAATGTTTTGTTATCTGTATCTGAGCTAGTGAAATTCAAGTAGCTTGAATCTTTCACATTAAGACAATAAAACATTGACATTCATGTCAAGGTAGTATACCCTACTGTAACCATACCATTATTAAATGATTTAACCACTGTATATGCAAATTTTCTTGTACCTTTTTATAGAGTGAGAATGGATGTATTGCATCCGTGCTGGGGGGCTGAGTGCCAAATAATCAGGCTGTAGTGAGTGGTAGGTAGATATACCTGAAGATGAAACAATAAGTGATGTAAGGTTGAGTTTTAGTGGCTATTGTTTTTACTTTGCTTTATAAACCTACATCTAATGAATATAATTAACCAGGTCTTATTTTGGTAGATGTTCTACCCAGTTGGTAGAACATACCCAGTTCCATGGTGTATTTAAGTCTTCTCATCAACTGCTGCTTGCTTTTCATGTTGCACTAGACCTTGTGCTCTTTACCTGCCTTTCAACTTGGCACTTGCATACCATCATTCCCTTCAGAACTTAGCTTTCAGTGCTGCTGCACCAACGTGGATTGGAATGACTGAAGATCTTCCTTTATATTATAGGTTAATTGTTTTTTCTTTAAAAGTAAATTCAACTTAACAACCTTTTTCTTTTATTTCAACACTGCAGTATATTGATAGTGACAACTTGGCACTGTAAGATCACATAAAGCCTGTCCCAAAGAATGTTTTTTGGTTATTCTATCCAGTGATTGTGGTTTTGCAAGTTTGCCATTGACAACAATAAAAATGCATTCTGAAAGTCTTTACTATAATTTTAATAAAACTTATATAACTCATGTTTTCAATCTGCAGTGTGGGCTGTGTTAGCATAAAATTAGGAAGTGATGGTTTGAAAATTAAATAACAGAAAGATTGCTTTTAGTTTGATAATCTTAACCACAAATAATTTTAACTAACTGGGTTATGACTTCTTTGACAACTAAAACTGTGCAATATTTAATCAGAACCTGCTAAATGCATATCTTTTGAATCAAGTTTCAATGAAGTATTGTGGAACTTCATATATATCAAATGTCAACGAGAGTCATCTGGTACTTCCTTAATGTCTTCTAGGCCCAATATGATCTTGGTATAACTTCAGTTGCATGTCATTCCCAGTCAGATCTTTTTGTCAGTCAGAGAGTAACCATAAGTACATTTTTCTTGGAGCAGAATCTGTTTTTTTGCTCAAGATCAGAGTAAGGATTTACAAGTCAAGATTGTCAAATGAAAGATTTCATATTTGTATTTATTTCATCGTAGATGATGTCAAGAAGTTACTGAGGGAACTGGATGTCACAAATTCACTTATATCACACCTGGTGCCAGAAGGTAGCTTGCAGTATTCATTCCTTGTGCAAAAATACACTCAGAAATAATTTATGATTGCCATTTGATTATACGATTTAATAAAATCTTCCTTGTAATTTTTTGTCATACTACATATTAAATAGATAATTGCTTTTACAGAAGTAGCTCTGTTATTCACTGAGTAGTGGTTTTTGTTGTACAGATATATCAACATGTTTATAGAGATGTCAGGTATGGTTAACAGCTATTGTTTATGGGCTTCAAATAATATTTTAAACCATAGGATTAGTGAACATATGTTGTACTGAATTAAACTTGATCAAATTATATTTTTTTTCCCCATAGAAGATGTAGTTATTCATGAATTCGCTACTCTCTGTCTTGCGTATATGGCTGTTGAATATACTACTAAAGTACAAATATTTGAGCAAGGTGGATTAGAGCCACTTATCAGGCTGCTAGGTAGCCCTGATCCTGATGTTCAGAAGAATTCAGTTGAATGTATCTGCCTCCTGGTGCAGGTAAAGTTTGTTGTTGTTTTAAATTAGAGAGTCAGATAAGCACTTATCCCCCTTGGCCATCCTCTACAGGGTTTATAATTTTTAAATATTTAGTTCCTTTACTTTCCAGTGTTCATCAGTGTATTTGAAAACATTATGTCAAAGTCCCTGATTGTTACATTAGTTATAAATGTAGCTGATTTGACTCATTTTGTTGAACTTAACGCAATTGCCCATGCTCTACAGCAAAGTGAGTGAGATGAGAATCAGATTCAGATTTCTTTAATTAAATACGAATTTGTTTTCTTAGCTGGAAAATGTTAATCTTGGTAATTAGAGTTATAACCTGTCTATCCAAAGGTTGGAATAATGCTACAAATGAAAGAATAATTGCATTGTGCCTTGTTTTGGCCAGCAAGTCCATAGTCCCAGTTTTGAACATCTTCTTAATCAGAGGTGAATGCTGTCAACAGCTACTTTCCATACTGGGAGGAACAGATTTGTTATTGGCTACTTTCACACTCAGCACTAATGTCATCCATATGCTGCTTAGCAAAAGAATGGTGCATTTGTATGGCAGTTCTTTTCCATGGCTTAAGCGAATCAATTCAATAATGAATTCAGTTTATAACTCTATCTCTTTTGGGGCATCAGAGCATGTCTATTCAGAATCACATTTTACTCTTTCTCCTTTTTTACTATCTCGCTGTCATTGTTGCAGGGTATATCTGGATAACTGCACCTGGTGCTTGCTTATATTGATAAGGATAATTGCATGCTGCACATGTGCAATAAGCTATTTAAAAGCAAATTGTAATTTATTTATTTTTTCTATTTTAATACATCAACTACTGTCTTTTTATTAAGCTGCATATGCACTGTTTAAAGTTGAAATTTTAAATTGTCATTTTGTAATTACTAAAACAAAGGCAGATATAATCAAGCAACCACAGTAAAGTGCAAAAATTGTTTTCCCCCCACTGAGGTAAATCAGAATGATAAAGCTAAATTTAAAAAACTTTCTCAAGGAAACATGTGCGTTGAGGCAAACATGGCAAAACCAAGATTAAATAGGCTTCCTTAGGACAAGATTCTGTAGCATTATTTCAGTCATGCAAAAAAACTGGAATTAAAGATTGGTGGAGCTTGATTATATTCAGTTTGATTCTTAACTGAAAAGAAAGAAATTTTCAGAACTGGGAATTCTGGAATATTGACTTATTTTTGTATGTTTGAAAGCAGATTTTTTATGTTCTTTCTGTAAAGTCAGGATTTGATGTGCTGCTATATTCTCTATCACTAACATTCTTTGTTGAATATTTTACTGCAGGATTTTCAAAGCCGTGCTGCAGTTCGTGAACTGAACATAATTCCACCCTTGCTGGAACTACTGAAATCTGAATACCCAGTTATTCAGTTGTTAGCCCTTAAAACCTTAGAAGTAATTAGCAAAGATGGAGAAACCAGGATAATGCTGGGAGAAAATAAAGGATTGGATTGTCTTCTAACGATACTGGAAACCGATGTACAGTTCACTTGCCTTAAAAGTTTTTTGTTCTTACTGCTAATGTTTGTATGACTAATGAGAAATATTATTCATGTTATGGGAGAGTGATAAAAGAAGAAAGAGCTTCTTACTTGGAACTAACTATTATAGAAATAGGATAAGGTAGGATTAAGAAAGGGAGCAAAAGGGTTCATCATAGTTTGTCTTTGTTTTCTTGCTTTTTTGCAATTAGTAATTAATTTTTTGCAATTAGTAATACTATTTTGTATTAGTATTAGAAACTATCCATTTCTCAAACTATTCCACCATATAGCTGTTTATATGATGTTTTCTCAGAATTTTTGATTATATGCTGAACTCTGATGCTGGCTCCTAGTTGGAACATTGCTCTTTTTTCTCCTGAATTTACGTTGATATCAACGGCCTGAAATACCATTTCCTGCATTAGAAATTCTATTGTTTATGCTATTATGAAACTCATTTTAGTGCTTCTTGTGTTCAGCTGTCACCATGGGAAATGCAATGCATAGAGAAATTTGTGAAAGATTTGAAATTCTTGGATGACAGATCCTTTCTGATCATACCTGCCTACCCGCCTACCCCACTTTGATGTAAATGAGAAAATTCTGGGAGTTTTACTGATTTTGACAAATTGTGTTGCATCCCAAGGCACGTCACAGGAATTATACAAAAAAGAAAAAATAATGAGTATGAATAAACTGTCCAAAAGACAGTTATGACAATTATACTACAAACTTAAATGATGAAGATATTTTAATCCTGATTTGAAGGTTATTTGTTTGGGGTTTTTTCTTTATTAGGAATTCAGTGATCTACATGTGGAAGCTCTTGCTGTGTTGGGAAATTGTCTCGAAGATGTGCATACTCTACAACTGATTCAGCAATCAGGAGGCCTTAAAAAGCTACTTTCATTTGTAGGAGAGTCTACCTTTCCCGATATTCAGAAGAATGCAGCAAAGGCAATTACCAAAGCAGCTTATGACTGTATGTGACTTTTTAAAAACCTATTGACATGGATTTGTTTATGATGTAAATTTTTATCTAGAATGAGGCCATCTTACCTGGTTGAGGGTAGTACTTGTGCTGAGGAAAACACTGGCAAGAATGAATTACAGTGATGAATCTTGCCAATCAGAGCAGCAATTGGATGCTAGGATATGTATGTATAGATACATATGAAAATCTTAAGATTTTGCCTCAATTTATTTTTAAATGTAGTGTGTTCTTTCAAAATGCTGTCCTCAGAAAGGAAAATAGAGTGCTTTTTACCTTTTGTTTGATGGTGCCAGGTAACTACCATCTTAAGCCACCTTTGCTGGCACTATTTCTCATCCCTATCAGTTAAGACTTAATCGTAAGCTTACTTCCTTTTGCATACAACTGCCCCTTCTACATGTCAGGCAATTTCAAATACAGATTCTTTTAACCAGGACATGAAAAACAAGCCTTTCAAATGGATTGCAGATTAATATTCCCAGTGGAGTTAAATAGTTTCATTGTCATCTTTTTATAATTATTCATCCTATAGTCCTTCTTTATACACTTTTCTTTAATTCACCAAGGAATTCTGAATTAGGCAGAACATGCTCATCATTTCGCCCACAAGGATGCTCTTTAAATAAATCTACATTTGAAATTCCTTCCATGCATTGGCTTCTGAGTTGCAACATATGCCTAATAGTGCTGTGTAACAAAATGCAACGTAAGAAATAACATACTTCTGTCTATAGAAGATTTTAATACAGTCAAGGGATTTTGATGCATAAAACAGTGGAGCTTAAATATTTCATTCATATTTTTATTATCTCATAGTTGAATCATGGCTTTAATTTATGTGTATTTTACAAATATGTTCTCTATTAATACATGGCTAAAATAATCTCTCCTTTCTATAGTATTCAGACCTCCTTTCTTTTTTCCCCATCCTATCTTTCCAATTCTTTTCTCACCTTGCTTAGTTTGACATCCTGAATATTTGTAAGTGTTTGGATTGCAAATGTTACATGAACAGAGTATTTCTAGTATTTCTTAGTATTCTGTGGGTTTCTGTATGCTTTTATCATTATTGGAAGCTTTGTAAATCACTGAAAATTATTTTCATTAATGTTTAGGTATCAAAGATAGGAAGAGACTTTATTATGCCAGTATTTTCTTTGTGTATTTTCCTGTGTTGTCATTTTATTATGCTACTTAGGACTGTCAGTATCATTTTTATAGTCCTGTGACAGGCTTGTAAGCAATGTATGCTAAGCAGATTTATATTTCCTCCTGCTACTTTCTACTGCATCTTACTCTTTTTCATATTTATTTTCAAATAAGCATAACCTTCTTTTCCTCTTTCACATGTTTTTCAGTTTTTGTGACCTAATATTTTAGCAGCTGTTAGTAGAAGCATGTCTGAACACAACATTTTTAAAGCATGGTAGCAAGAACTACACATAATATATTACAGTGCTAGCTATGATCTTATATCATGGGATGTTACTGTCAGTGAAGATGCATCTTCTTGTCATACTTTTTTACAAATGGAGTCAATGTGGTTTCATTATAAAGGTTTGCTCTCTTCTTCAGCCTGTGACAGTTAGCATGAGTGCAGCAAGATGGGAAAGTAGATCAAAAGAAGATGTAAAATATTTGCTTCCAGCTGTAGAATTTTAGGGACAACCAGTTAGACAAAGGGCAATATGTTGTACTGGTGCAGTGGAAAACCCAGTCCAGTAAACTTGCTGCTGAACATGCTCAACTTGCTTCTGCCCTCAGTAGTATTGAATTTATTGCAGATACATGCAGCACTGCTCTAAAGTCAACCTTCCAGCAGAAGAAAGAGTGACATTGGGGTCATTATAAGAAACAGTCCAAGTGCAAAAAGAAAACAGAAATGTTTGCAGTTTGTTTTTGTTTGTTTGGATTCTGGTTATAAATATACAAAACAGCCTATCCAAACTGTAACACTAATGTATACTATACTAATACTTGCCTTGATGTAAATCCAGTAGAATACAACACAGCTTTAAGTTCTTTTATGACTTTTTCACTAAATTTACAATAGCCACACAGTAGCCCACATTCCTCAGGTTTGGTAATTGTGGTTGCAATTTACCAACATTTCCTGCATACTCGGGAAAAAAATAAAGAAATTAAAAACTTTCTTCTGCTGTGATGGAACATGAATCTAGCTGGTTTTTTAATTCTGGCAGCTGAGTACACAGCAATGTCTGGTTTTGAAACTATTGACAGATGGGATTTAGTTTTGGGGGTTTTTGTCCTGATAGACATGATTATAGGAAACAGTTTTGGTTTATATCCTTTTCAGCCCTTTGGAAAGGGACTCCTGTAACTTTGTTGTTGTTGCTGTTATGTATCCCTTAAGAGCTGTTCTCAATATCGGTATAAATTACATGGTACTATCACTATATTCCATTTTACACAGCATTGTTAGGATGCTGTTCTGTTTAAATAAAGTAAAAATGATCATATTTCTATATACAGTCATCGGTTGCCCCTGAAAATTTGTTTTGTTCTGTAACATGATTTTGAATTAATTATTAATTAATATATTAACTTATTAATGGTTTTATTTTGTATGCTTAGAATTACAGTGGTGAATTTTACTGTGAGTCCTTGCCCAGTAAATAATGCAGTCATATAAGAATTCAAAATGTAATTTAATGCTATAAATTGAATATCTGTGATGGATTATCTGGGCTGTTGATTAAGGAGGAGTTGAGTTTCCCCTGACAGCTCCAGACACACCAGCAACAACAAAATGCTACGGAGTGTGTATGGAGAAAGTGATGATCATGCTCACTTGAGTTTGGCCTCACTCTGCTAAACCTGGTTTGAAGCCTTGCCTGTTCTTTACATGTATTTAAATGCAAATCCTTTCAAAGGGGAGCATACTAACCATGCCCTGTAGCCTGGTTAACACATGCTTTTTCATAATACAGGGGTTTATTTATCCAGGTTATCTCAACTCACGATCAGTGAGAGGTCATGATATTATTCAACAGTAACTTTTTCATTTGAAGTTGGTATAAATAATTCCATAGGGTGATGACAATGAGATGAATAAGTAATCAGTCGAACATCTGGAATAAGATGGGGAAATAGGAAAATATATTGAAAAACATTGGTTGGTTCATGATGGGATCAATGCATGAAAAAATGGACAGAAGCGTTAGTACTCCAGACTCTTTTAGTAGGATGTGCCTGAGTATTTCACTTCATGTTAAATCAGAGTATTCAAATTACTTAGGGGTCAGAAAATTCATCACTGTAAGTACAGTGTTGGCACTGACATGGGAAGTGCTTAAGTACAAAGGGTGTTTTTCAATTGTACGTTCTTTCTTTTCTATAGTAAAGGAAACAACTCACACAAACAGAGAGAGGATCAGCAGAAAATATGCATCATTTAAACAGAATAGGGTCCTGGATCTTAAAATATTAATTTTCGTCTGTCTAGCTAGCTAAATATAGGTACATTCTCTTTGCCATAAATTGAAAACCGAAATCTCTTCACATTGTTGAAAAAATTTTATTCTGTGTAAAATATTTTAAATAGATATTTTCACTAATTCAAATAAATTATTCATATTAGTATTTCATATAGGCATAAATTATCTTTAAAATGAAATGCTTACCCATCATCATAACCGCCTTTAAAAGCAAGAATAATTTTTGAGAAAATCCTTATAGTAATAAGTAACTTGCTGTACAAAAGCCAAATTACTGAGGCTTAAAGAGATCTAGAGATCCAGTGATCTAGAGATCATTATTAGGGATTATGGACTACTTTGGAAAGCAATAGGCCAGCGGCATACTTGAGAACTTGTCAAAATGGTCTGTAATCCCAGTTAAGGCCTTCTCTTGAGAGCTGGCTGATACTCATCAAGGCTGTGGCCAAGGTTCTGCTGACTCTTAAAGTCTTTTCTCTTTCATTTATTGCATCTTTTGCTTTGTGATTTCAATTGTGTATCTCTGATGATTCTAAAAGTATTTAAAATTGAGCTGGGTAGGAGAAAGCAGCTAACTGTCTCATGTATGTGCATTGAGACCTTTCTGCTGTAACCAGGTTTTCAGTCACACTTCCTTTTCTTTGGCTTTGTGCACCTGTCTGTTTACTTTTATTTCTACATATTCAGTGTTATTTAAAAGAATGCTTACAGTGTTTTTCTTTCCTTTTTAAACTTTTTAATCCTAAAACAACAGTTCAAAGAAGGGAATGTTCTCTCAAAAATTAGTAAGCACTAGTAAAATTTCCAAATGTATCGAGCTCCTACCGATGACTCAGTTCCTGAATTTCTTTGATACATTCTAAAATTTTACCATGTAGATATAACTTCTGGCATGTAATTAATCCACTGTAAATTATGCATATGGTTAAATGCTTATTTACCCTCGTAACTGTAGGGCTTCCATGCCATCCTGTGTCTTTCTGGCTGAGAAGGTTACCTTCAGGGCTCTTTCTAACAAACACCTGCGCTTATGTTCTCACCCATTTTGGGATGAGTGAGTTCATTAGTGTAAGTATCAGATGTCTGTAGATACTTTGTAGACACTGTATGTTTTTACTTGTGTAGAGGAAGGGAACATCTATGTCCTTCATTAGCTGCTGCCAATCATTGGAGTGTAGGTCAGCAGTGAACCCTGTGTCACCAGGCTAAAATATAAAATTGAGATCCTCTGCAAAGTGTGCATTAAACAAGAATTGCAAGCTGTGCAGAATTTAAAGTTCAATTTTAACGCCTCTTGCATTTCGGTGTTTGTGGGGTTTTTTGCTATTGTAGTATGTTAACTGGTACTTCACCAAGTTCAATTGTACATTTACTGCTATGTTCTTCAATTTTATGCATTTGGCTTTGTTAACATAAACCGAAGTTAAGCATGATCCTGAGTAAGTATGATCTGTTGAGCTGGAAAAGCTGTTTTCATCAAGCCTGTATGCATTCTGTAGTTTTAAGTCTTACAGAGAACAGATTTTGCATTCTGTTGGGCTATGTGTTTTTAAAGCTGTATTTCATAGTAATATTTTGGGCTTGATTCAGAGTTCACTGAAAGTCTAATGGGTTTTGGATCAAGCCTTTGTGTGCATTTCTTAATTGTTGGAGCCTCTGTTACTAATATGTTTTGATTTCCATGGGATCACAAGCATGTTGGAAACAACTATATGAAATCAAAATCATGTCCTTTCACTGACTTGGAAAATTAATGCAGGTTAATGCTATTGTTCTTTTTCATTTAAAGCGGAAAATAGAAACATCTTAAATGAGGAAGAGGTTGAGAAGTGTCTCATAAACCTTTTGGAAACTGATAATGATGGAGTTAAAGTTGCTGCTTCCCAAGCGATTTCTGCCATGTGTGCAAATTTAGCCAGCAAACGTGCATTTGGACTCCAGGGTAAGTAAGGTGGGAAGGAATGAACTGAGAATCTGTGCTTTTCCTTTTAAAAGGAGCATATTATAATTTCACAGACTGCCATGGTTTATTTAAAGGTTCATGTATACAATTATTTCTTTCAAAGGGATTCCCCAGCTAGTACAGTTGCTAAGCAGTGACAATGAAGAGGTAAAAGAAGCTGCAGTGACAGTATTAGTTAATTTGACAGCAGCCAGTCCTAGTAATGCAAGGTGAGTCTGCAATAATAAAATTATTATTTAGAACACTGACCTGAACAAAAGTGATAATATTTTGGTTTTTAAAGAATGCTTTACCTAGTCCTTCCCCTACAAGACTGGTCTGTTTGAATTTGAATATAAGGTACTTCTGGGTGATTATGTGTCATCTGGAGTAGGTTGGTTCTCATCAGCGTTACCAGTTACGCAATCTCCACTAATGTTTGCTTTATCAAGGAAAGGTATGAGGCAGATGCAATAAAAGCAGAGATATACATCATGTTTGTAAGGGAACATATGAGGAAAATACACCTTGTAGTCTAAGTCATTCTATGTGGGATATTTTTTGAAAATTCAAGATCAGTAAGGTATCCTTTAAAATTTGATGGTTCATGCAACTTTTTTGACTAATATAAACCCAGTCTTTGATGGAGACAGCACTCAGATTTTCTGAATATTGACATTGTCTTTCTCTTCCTTTTTTTTATTGTTTCCCAAGTAATAGAGAATGCTCATAGTGCATGCTTTAAAAGTGTAACTTCAGTATCCAAAATAACTAACAAAGGATGATTAGCTGACTATGCATTCCAAAATAATTGTATCAGCTAAATTCTACTGTCAGTTGCAAAGTTCTGTTATCCCAACTCTATTGAAAGTTCTGTTTGGAGAAAAGAAACAGAGCAGTCTGACGTATATGAGCAATCACATGTAACTAACAAACCATAAAATAAAATTCTTTAAAAGTTTCCTGGAATATACTTGAGGAAGTTGTAATCCATTCGCAGGCATTCTTTGAAGTGAAAAAGTGAAATACTCACCAAATAAATTATTTGTTTCAATTTATTGATTCAGCTCTTATAGTCACCAGTATTCACTTAATGTTACCAGATGGAGCCATAATTTGACACAAGAGAATAAAACTCTCCTCTTGGATTCACATAGTAGATTTTTTTGTCTGATATTCTGCTCTTCTCATGTGCATGACTCTTCAGTTGGTGTCAGTGGGAGTCATACACACATAAAAAGAGCACAGTACTGGAGTTTAGGGGTCAAACTTTCAGCTCTGCTACAGCTGTTTTTCGTAGCGCAGCCCTTTGAGGTTTCACATTGTGAGAAGGCAATCTCTGGAGAGTTTTGAGTTGGTATAGCAGCTTATGCCAACTCATTCAGTTTCTTTTGCCAAGGAGATAGTCAGGACATTGTTTAGCTCAACTGCTAGAACAATTCTCTGAGACCTCAGGCAGGGAAATAGCTGTCTCTGTTCCTCTGCATTATAATGAAGTCCATATTTGTTTCTTGCTGGGCAAAGTCAAGAAATTTTAAAGGTGGCTTACATATACTTCTCTCTCTTTGCAATCCAGCTCCAAGTACAATATGGAAGCAGCAGATAATCTAGTCACAGGTCTTCTGTGAAAATCAGGAAGCAATAATTTACATAAATATGTATATTGGATGAATGCCATGTGACTATATAATTACTTCAAAGCTTCATTTCTAAATCAAAACCATTAATAAGTCATAGAAGGGTCCAAGTGTGACTAGGATCTGTGAATGAATATATAGAGTTGAACCCTCGGCTGATACAAATTGGTATAGTTCCAGCTCACTGACTATCTGGCCCATATTTATTTTACATACGCATAATAGGAAAAAAAAGTAGTTTGGAGCAAATGGATTCCAGATTGAGTTACCATAATCATATTTCATCCTGGAATATTTTCTCTGAGTGTCTTGTAAACCACTGAAAATAAGTGTATATATAATGAAGATGCTGATATGCTTTTATAATAATGTGACTTTGCTGTGTAATTATGTTGACAGTACTCTAGTCCCAAATGAGACTGATGAGACTAGTGCCCTTTTATTGGTTATATATTAGATTCTTGTTATAAACCTTCCAAGAATATTAAATCTTAAAGCTAGTAGTAGCAGGTAGACCTGATGTGACAAGAACAAAATTACTATAGTAAAGAGGAAGACTATTTACTATAAATGTTTTTACTTTTTACCACCCAAAGATTCAATCTTGTTGAACTCATCTACATGTGTTCTGCCATATTTCATTTCATAAGCGTTTTTACATGTAGTATATCAACTGAAGAAGTGTACCTTGCCCTTTCATTTTGTACAGTATAGATAACAGAATGTAAGGAGAGTACAAAACATTGTTATTTTTGCTGAAGATTTGTTGTTCTTGTTGGGAGTATTTGGTCAAGAAGTGTTGTCTGTTTCTCCTGTAATATGGAAAAAATATGGAGAGAAAAAAGAAAAAGTTAAAACACACTGTGTCATTAAGGCTCTCAGAATAGCTAGCTCCTAAGGATAAAGTCTTCCATTGATTAGTAACACAAGAACAGCATAGGCAGTGGGCAATACTACCCCCCACTAATGTATATTAACCTTGACCTTTAGGTGCTTCCCCACAGCAATGAAAGGCTAGTTCTATACCTCTATCCAATCAATCCTTTGTTTCTTAACTGAGACAGCTAATAAAGGTGTCAAATATGGTGGTGGTTTTGTAATTAGAACACCTGTTCACGACAAACAGGACGGAGACCAGCTTGTCATTTCACACAAGTCCCCAAGCAACCACGATTTGGCAAAAATAAATAAATTCATGAATGACCCTGACCCCCGTGGTATTTTAGCCAAAGATCTAGAGCAGAAGAGAACATGAGTCCTACACAAACTATTTTCAGGTTTACTGGAAAACACAGATTTTCAACACAATATCTACTGGAACACATAAAATTGCTATAGATAACTTCCAAAATATTTCAGCATTCAAATTTTTGCTGCAGAGCTGGTGGTGTGTCACACTTCAATAGCATACAGAAGAAAGTATGGTGGTCAAAAGCCTCATTGGTTTACAGACTGACACCACAGATGATGCTTTTATCAGACTTTTATCTGAAAGTAATGACAGAATTTTTTTGATGATAAATTGTCCATAAGCTTGTTAATAATTAGGCTACTTAAAAATAAAACTGCAGAGCATATTGCAGTTTAAAACCCCATGTACTTATTCTAACGTACAACAAAGAAATGATTTTGTTATGTTACTCTTGTATAGCTCCAACACCACCCTTGATATATGTCAGAATTTGTTTCTGAGGTCTGCTTCTGAGAAGAAGAGAATTATGTTCAGCTAAGGTTTTGCATCCATTTCCCTTTTTTTAATCCAGAATGCTAACTTGCCTTATTGAAAACTGTATACAGTTATTTGGACAGCAGAATGCCATTTTATAGAATCTCTGAAATCTGTCTGGTTTTGATGTGTCCAAGCACCGGGAAATATAGGCACAGTCACTTCAAAAACGTACATTATGCACGAATTGAAAAATTACACGCAAAGAAACAGCAGTGCCATCTATTGGTTAGAAAAACAAATTTTTCTGTGCTGCACAACTCGCTACAGAACAAACGTTTTACTTCACACTCTGCCTATTTTTTGCCATTTAAAGTATAATCAATTATTTTTGCTTTTCCTGTATTTAGGATAAGCTAATCATGTTAAATATAAATATTATATTAGTTAGAAGTAACACATAGAAATAAGCTCTCAAGTGTACCAGTTAGACATTAATTTGACTAGCTGTTTTCTTCAGTATTGTCATAGCACAAATGTCATTTCTAATAGCTGTCTTCATAAATCTGGCAATGTCTGCATTCTAGGCACCTAATGGACTTATCACTAAAGAAAAACATATGCTCTGAAATGTAGAGCTTTGTAGTGGACATGAAAACTAATCAAGAGTTTCAATAATATTTGTCTTAAATTGTTTACTTTAAGTGCAAAATTTATAGCATTCAGTTAGAGTTTGGTCTGGGGGAAGAAGGAAAGGGATGTTTTTGGTTCAGCTGCATTAAGGACTGCAGGAAATTGTGGTACATGACAGACCTATGATCTGGCAGAATATTTCTCCTGGGGTTTACCATTAGTGTCACATTACCTATTTGTAAATATTATATCTGGATTCAAGATAGTAAAGTATCATCCCAAAAATTGCAAAGTCAAGGCAGGCTTGATTTATTTATGTATTAAATATTATATATTTAAATAGTTAGTTAATTTTCTAATTCTTTACTTCTTTCCAAGAATCAGTGGACCTATTTACATAAGCAAAATTATGTCTATATAGGCAGTTAGAGGCATTATCACAGCATCAGAATACATGCTTTCTTAAATGTATCAAGATTTCCAAAATTTGGGAGTAAGCTGGGGATAGGAAGATAGGTTGGGAACTCACTGGTTGTGAGCAATGCCCAGTAATAAGAGAGTAAGTCAGTTCCTTTTACAAACTGAAATTCAGATACTGATCTAATGACTCAAAATAACATATCTTCAGTCTATTCCATGTGGATAATTCTCATGTGTAGTGAGAGTCTTTCACCTTCTTAAATGGAGTTTTTCAGTATCCACAATAGATTTTTATTCTTTTTAAGACAGGTGTGACTATCAAGGAACAAATTTAAAGAATGTCCAGTTTTCTTACATTTCGAATTTTGTTATTGTTGTTAGGAAGTAATGTTTGTTACCATTAGGTAGTAACATCACTAGGTAGTAATCTTCCCTATTAGAAAATGGGAAACTTAATCACAGCTTTTCTCTTTCAAGACTGTAGATGGAACCTAATTCGCATAAATGGATCAATATTGAAGCATCAGTATCACATAAGATAATACATTTGCATGAATATATGTGTTAAACTATGAGAACAGGAACCAAAATTTCTAGTACATGAAAGCTACATTTAAGAACGGAAATAGGAAATAATCCATTGTATGGGTTTTGTCCTTTCGATGGTTTAATAGCTGTTCTTTATAACGTAAGTTTGTGTTTCTGAAGGAGGGACAGAGGGAATCAACAATAGAATGCCGCCAGCTGTATTGTGTAAAGGTAATATGCTTTAATACTGACCCCTAGTGACGGAATCATATTTTTGACCCGCTGTGCTGCAAGGTAAAGGGATTTTGTGGATTTTGTCGTTTGTGTTATTTTTTTCATTAGCACCCATTCTGTTGAGCCTTCTGCAAATACAGTTAACTCATGCCATGAACAGTTTCTTTCTTTGATTGTCTCTTACTGTATATCCACAGTGCAATGGGTGCTTCCCAAAGAAAAAAAGCTAATGCAGTCATTACCCAAGAGCTCGCAAGCTTTTCCTAACAAATTACATATTGACTTCCATTGAAAACTGTTTTATGGTAAATTTCTCCCTTGGCAGAAAAGCTGAATCAAGGCCTGCTGCTGGGATGTCATTCAGAAATGGGTTCCCACTGTGACATTAACATCATATCAGATGACTGATGCGCAACCCATGGACAGTACCCAAAATCATGCCTTGCTGGCAGCTGCAAAATGTTCCACTCAGCCAACTGTTGGTTTTCTCTCTTGGATTTGTGACAGTGTGGCAATATAGAAAAGCCCTGCTGTGGACTCACTGTAACTGCATTTTGTTCCCATCACAACCCTTCTTTCACAAAAAAAGAAAAAAAAAGGTTATGCATTTTCCTGTTTGTTTTATATTGAAGGCACAGACCAACTTAGAACATTCAGCCTGAGCTAACACAAGTCTCATTTCACAGCATCCTAAAGTCCATGAGAACCTAAGCAGAAGTTCTACCCCTCACTGATACAGCAAAATCTTTCAGGCTATTTGCACTCTCCTACCTTTGAAGCCTTGGAGTATGATCACTATTTATCTTAGCTGTGGAAGGCTGGAATTTCACTTGATGCATGTGTGTTGTCACCTGTAATTTCCCATACTAGATTTCTGTGGGATGAGGTGAAACTTCTCTCTTCCTGGATGGAGACTTCCTAAGCCTGGTGGAGAAAAGTGTGTTTAAGGGAGTGGCACAAGTATAATGGTTTCTTTTGAGTGTGGATCCCTACAGTGACATTCGGTTATATGCATTAAGATTAATTATACTTCTTATGAATTAAAAGTAGCAAAGATTATTTTACATTTGAGTAAATTTCAGACAAATCTATTGGTGCTTTTACATGCATATTTTCTTTGTAGTATATTTCTAAATTACATGCAAATTTTTTAAGTATATGCTTTAACTTACTTAAGTGTAGTGTGAAGTTATTTAAGTGTATATAAGGGAATTGCAGGTTTATAGCTGATCATGCAAACTTATTCTGTCCTGCTGTGAATTTAACCTGTGCACTGACTGTGGCATGCTGTCTAATTGGACTGTTATACACACAAGGGGGTAAAAATAAACTTTCACAAGTAACTTTAACCCTTTTGACTTGCAACCTCAGTAATTTTACCTTAACATACTAGTATATATATATGCTATGTGAGAGATTTACTTTTGAGAGAGAAAACTAAAAGCATAAGTTTCTCCACCTGAATCCTTGTTGAGCCTTTAGCAAGGCAAAGCAGATTGTTGCCACTGGAGATAAGTTCACGGTTGTCCAGAAAAGGCATATCCAGGAGTGAAAGATGGAGTCAAGTTTCGCAGTCTGGGTGCTATGTTTAGAGAGGCTGACTTGGCACAGCTCTTTTGTACTTCCAAAGATGAAGAGGAGCTACTGTCCCCTCAGTCCCTGTGTTCAAATGAGTCGTGGGGATCCTGCTTCAGCTTTTTCTTTCCTTCCCTTGCACCTCCATGAAGGCTGCTCTGGCAGCTCTTGCATGCTCCCTGTTATTTTGCTTTTGTCACAATGTGAGTTACAGACTCTCAGCATTTGTGCCGAGTTACTGGTTTTTTCATACACTGCTTCTTGGATTGGAAAAAAAGAGAGAGGGGGATGGTATCTTTTTCATGAGCTTATCCTGGCAAAAGCTATGTGGGATCTTTAAAGGGAGAAAGAGTTTCTGTTGCTGAATTTCAAGCCTTTCTCATTATAGCGGAAGTGTCAAAGTTTCTTAATAAATGTTGCAAATAATATTATAATTTAAAGGCTCAGATATCACAAATAGATAGTTCATTACCAATGCCACTGTAATATTTTAAATTAAGCATACTCCACTTTTAGAACTGAGTTCTGTGTTACTTTGTCAGATGGGTTCAGTGACAGAAGATCTCTGTAGTGCTAAATGAGAGTCAGGTGTTACAGGCTCTGCTAATCCAGATAGTTTAAGGTTTTATTGCTTCCAGACAGTGGAGTTTATTGAGTTTGGGGTTTGTTGATGTTTTAACAAGATACTTCTCATTAAAAAATAGGAATAGAGGGTTCAGTTCCTGAAATGAAAAATTAATATGGTTTGTTGATACCATCACTATTTTTATTGTAGCACAAAGGGGCCCTCAATTGTAGATCAGAGTCTCCTGTGCTAGATTCCCTTACTCAGAAAAAACATACTGACATTAATTTCCTTGGTATAGTGAAGAAAACGGAAGTAATATTAATCTTTAAATAAAATACAAGGGACTGCATACAGTATAAACAATCAATTGCTTTTGAAATAATTAAATCACAAAGTGAAATTTTTGGTAAATTCAGAAGGCATTTTGTTGGACGTGATTATTCTGATGGCATAACAAGGCAAGTGAAGAATATTAATACATCTAAGGAAAGAAAAGGAAGATCTTTCTTGATTTTTTTTTTAAACTTCTGGTTATGATATTCTTTCTCAGTCAAAAATTACATAATAGAGTTGGATCAAAAATGCCTTGTGTGAAAAAGAAGTCATGCGATTTAACAGAGTTGACTTTAAAAAAATGTGTGTGTAATTAGATGCATAATTCCTATGCATAATTTACATGCAATTATGTATGAAAATGAGATATGCACAGGCATAAATGGCTAGCTAAGCGCTCACACACAATCACAGTAATTTTGCACAGAAATTAAACATGCGGTTGCAAATACATTTGGAAAATGAAGTCCATGAGGAGTCCAACAGTCTTTGTGAGAAGAAATCTGATTTTTTTCTGAGAAGAAATTGTGTTAAATCCTCAGCCAGAAGGGGGGATGTAGCTTAGGTTAAGGGCTTGGGGGCAGTCTCGGTGGTTTCTGTCAGTGCTTTGGACAGGGATAACTGCTTTCTCCATTAGGTTAGACCTTCTCTTCAGGAGGAAAAGCTAGCTGGTCCGTTCTCTATGCACTAAGTAAATAATCTGTTATCTTTCTTGCCATGGCTACAAGGCTTGGTTGGTGACAGAACTATTATGCTTAATGTGATGCCAACAAAGAGGTGGTTCTTGCCCTAGAAAGTCTACAGCCCTAAAAATAAAATAAAAACCCATGCAGTTTTGGATCAATTTTTACCAATGATTTTTTTCACAATGCTCTGCCAATGTCTGAGCTTTCCTATTGCACCCCAGACAACTAAAGAAACAACATATTCAGTTCAGTGAAATTCAGATGCATCTCCAAAGTAACGGTTTAAAAATATCTGCATTGTGAAACTTTTGGTAATTATTTTATTGTCAACTTTTAATTTATCTCTGTAGTAAAACCAGTAAAGAAAACATTTGTCTCAAACTCTCAGCATTTGTTCTTTGAGTCTTGAGTGATCTTTAGCAAACTTTCAAGAAAATCTCTTCGCTTGTTACAATGTATATTTAAAATTAATAATTTAAATTAAATATTCATTATCTTTTAATATTTGTCTTTTCAATGGCACTTGAGAAAAATAATTTAGCTGTTCCCGAATATAGTAATTTGAATTCAGTTGTAGTCAGAATGTTACTGTTTCACTTACAGAGCATGGTTAAGATCATTAGGGTACCTGAACCATGTATACCCTGGCTAAGGTAAATGCCTAACCCTGTTAGGTTAGACACTCTTGCAATCTAACCGTGTGCTTATTAGTCATAACATTTGAATTATTTTAATTCAAGCTCTGCAGTTTCTACACCTATCTTGTCTGGTTTTTCTTGCTTCCTTGTTTGTAATTCAAATGGCTTCCAATTTTCAAAAAACCATGGTGATATTGCAAATAGATCTTCTTTTTTTTTTCCCTTGTCATTATCTTCTTGTCTTTTCCCTAATCTTTTCTCTCCATCAGGGTATTTGATGTATTTTGATTCTTTACACAACATGGAGGGAAAAAACTGTGTATTTATATAATTTGCTCCTTTTTCACATCAAATAGTGTAATTTTTTTTTTCCAGCTAATCCGATGTAGTCCTGTAGTGGGAGCACTGACAAAGTGCACCGTCTCAGTAGGATGTGTTCTGCAGGCAGGGAGAGGCAAGTGCTCATCTACATTAGGCAAAGACAGTGATGGTAAAAGCTTCTTCCTCTGGCTTTTATTTCTTTGTAGTAAGAATCTACATAATGTATATCTCTGCCCAAGATGGAAGGGAATGAGGATCTTCATGATGAGATCTTAATGTTGTAGTATTTCAGCACCTTAAAAGCTTAAGCATATTAATTCTTTCAGCTCCAGTCGGGTACTGCTGTCTCTTTAGCAGCTGGAGCTCTGAGGCCCAGGGTGACAGTGCTATGGGGGCCTTCTCTGGAGGTCTAAGGGGTAGAAGTCAGTTGAACTATGAATTCACCATTCTTCCCTCATAACCTCTTCTATATGTATCTCTGTTACCAGGACACATAATCTTATTCTCAAAGGTACTGGTTACCTTCATCTCTTATTACCTGCTTTCATCACTTCTAGCATGAATTCTTTCTGCTTTGTAATTGTGCTCTTGATTAAACTAAACCATCACTAAACTGTGATTCAAAACGAATCTGCGCAGAAGTAGAAGGCCGGATTGAAATAAATATGTATGATCTTCTAAATCAGTGGTTCTCAACCTTTTTGAAGTTGAGTGGCACTTGAGAAAATTGGCTGTGCTCTATACCTCGCTGAGGTCAACTCTGAACACACGAGAAGCTGCCACTTTGCTCTTTTTTTAAGTACTTGTGTACTTGCTGGCTTTATGGAAATTACAGTGAATCTGCTTCTAATGTGATTGGTTACATCATTCAGTTCTGTGTATCATCCTGGAATCAATCTGTTAGGGACTATATGTTTATTAGGATTTCCTATGGGAGAAATCATGTGTTACTGGGTGTAGTATAGGAAGAGTAAATCCCATACTTACTGCAGAAGTGTTGAGTATACTACACCTGTGAGATGCAGGCATGCATCTCGTGTAGTGTATCTGTCCTGTAAATCCTGGAATTTTGATGTATCCATTGTACAGGAAAAGCCTTGATTTTATTTATTTATTTATTTATTTTTAATTTTTGTCCCTGGATAAGGTACGTGTGTATATACTGTATAATGCTATAATCTGGGGGGGAAAAGCTTATAGATATGACTTAATGTGCATGTACAGTAAGTCTCTTCTCACATTTTGCCAGCAGGTACATCATGTCATTGTTACATGTGCTATGCATGTGATGCTTTCTGGAAAACCTGTGATATATGTAGTGTATAGCTGATCTTTAACATGTGCAACTGACATGTCCAGGATTTCTTCATATACAGCAACCTAGATAAACCTATAGCACTCCTGAAGCTGGATGTCTAGATAAAATTTTTATGGGGAAGAGAAGACAGTTATTAACCAGAGAAATTCAGTGGCCTTACCTAAGTAAAATAAAAAAATCACCAACCAAAACAAACAAAGCACTTTCAGCTCTTCTTTATCTGGTCACCCACATAAAGGGCTAATGGAAGACAGTCTGAGGAGTGTAGTGCAGGACATCTGAAAACATGGGATTCACTTCTGAACAGAGACTAAAGTGCTTGTTTTAAAGTTACTGGTGCTCCAGGAGCAATCAATGCCAAACAGACCCTATACCTTTATGCTGCACCCAAGCTAACAACCCTATTCACCTTCAGTCCCTGGACTGCTGCCTTTTCTCTGGTTTTCCAAACTGGGAACTGCTGCCTGGCTGCCAGACTTCCTTATACCAATGCTCCAGTGCTAGAGCTGTCACTGCCTTGTAGCTGAGGCAGAGATCAGATGAACAAACCCTGTTAGCCTCTGCTGGTTCATTGCAGGTAGGCTCAGGAGTAAAAAAATCTGGTTTGGAGATACTTGTGCTAAGATGAGTTCACAGTGAGACTGACATTGTGTTGCTCATGAAATGGGATTAAATGGCATGCGTTAGCATGTATTCTGCTTTCTATCCTGCTTGCGTAAAAGCGTGACTGCCAGCATTTCTGAGGTTTTTTGTTTTCATCAATGCCTTGACAGTATTTGATAGCTTAACTCTTTCTTGTATATGTAATATTTGTAAGCTTGTGTTTATTTTTAGCTGTGAAAGTTACCAAAAGCCAGTTAAATTTTGGTAAAACACTGTTACAGTAAAAGTAAGATTTTTCACATCCAGATTTCTCTTATTAAGATGTTGACAGAAATTTAGCAAAACTTACAAAAAATGTACACTCTTCTCTTGGTCATGTGCTTAGGTATGCTTGTGTGGATGTGGGAGAGTTTATTATGTTTTTGATATAGACAAAATCTATAAAAGAAGGTATAAAAAGCAGTTGCAAAGAAAATTCAAATTGCTATCTGCACATTTCCATTGCTAACAATAATGCCAACTTTTGTTTAATGAACAGATAAGCCTAATGTAAAATTACTGCATGCAGATATTAAATTTGACCTATGCCTCAAATCATTTGATCAAATTTTATGTACAAGCTCAGCAGAAAGACAATTCAGTTTTTACAGTGCTGGTTTCTAATGACATTGGGAAAAGCACCACTGAAGTGAATGTAAGATGGTATAGGCAAAGAAGTAAGCAAAGTTCTGGCAAGAAGGTGAACAAAAATCTCAAGTTATGGAATATTTTACGGCATTCAAAGAATGTAAACTGCATTGGTATCAGTAGTTCTTTTTGTCTATGGCAAAGAAACCAAAGAATACATAATGAGGTGGTAACCCAGAAATATATACCTGAAGTTGACTTGTTTATTTTTCCTTTAAGAGGCACTATCCCAGTTAGTGCCAGAAGCAGAATAGCAGTATTGAGATGAAGTGTTCATAGGCCAGTTACTTCTGCTGTGACTGAGCTGTAGGCCCACATGATTATTAGTTCTGCAACACATCAGATTTAAGTAATTTGCAAATGTGTTCTCTAATAGTGCAGCTGCCTGCACCTTCTGCTGTCTCCTGCCTGAAGTTACTATTCCTTAGTAGTGCTTCATAACCTGTTGTTTTATTTTTTTTTCCTTGGCTGCTCTCTAACCTAAATCTGTGAAATGATCCTTAAAAAAATCCCAGCAATCTTCCCCAATTTTATTTGCAAGCAGGTTGTTGCACATCTAGCTTAGAACTTGGCCACTCCAGGATTTGTCCCAGAACTGTTGAGAGGCAGCACCCTTCAGCTACAGCTGCAATATCAACTGATAGCAGAGGGAATATTTAAACTGGATCTTCTGCTGATAGACCTCTTAATGAGAAGCCATAGTCATAGCCAGCCATGAACTCTGTGCTAATGTGTCCATTGTACTCCTGCTGTCTGAATCAGCTTGTATAAAGCCAACTCAATAATTTCTACATTGCACTGAATTGCACCATGTACACCTACTCTGTAAGAATGGCAGAAATTTGGTGTACTATATTCATGCCACCTAGATACCTGATCACAGAAATTTATGGAGACAGCACAAAGAACAATGGCATGAAATTCCATGCACTGTAATCCTTATAGAAGTAGTGCTAGAATGAGTAGTGCTAGAGGGAGAGGTGGTAAGGGTCTGCAGAGTCATTTGCCTGCAACTAGAGGCACAGAAATTTTGCACCTTTGAAAAGACGCAAGATTCAATTCACTTGCTCAAAACCTCAGAAAGAATTCATGTGCTACTAAGTCAAAGAATCCAGAAGTTTGTGACTTTGTCTGCCTAGGTTGTGCCTCTTGAACTTCACACCATGAGTCATATATAAATTACATGTGTATATATACACACACATTATATATATATGAAAATACTGAAATGTAATACTAATTAAGTTGATACATATAGCACACTAAGAAGAAAAAATGGTCCTAAAATAACAAAGATTTTTTTTTCTCCTTCATTTTGCTAGTGCTGTTGCTGAGGCTGAAGGAATTGAGCCATTAGTAAATACCTTGTATGCTCAGCGAGACGGAGCCATTGCTAATGCTGCTACAGTTCTAACAAATCTGGCCATGCAAGAGCCATTACGTGTAAATATCCAGAACCATGGTATTATGAGCGTGCTTGCAGAACCGCTGCGCTCGACCAACAGCCAAGTGCAAAGCAAAGCAGCATTTGCTGTGGCTGTGTTTGGTTGTGATGCTGATGCAAGGACTGAGGTAAAGCTGCTCTCCTGGGCTGTGGTTATTTTATGACATTTCTAGATCCTGAGGTTGCTGTTACACTTACTTAGAATCTTTGTATTTTGTGTCTCTCCTAAAAGTCCCAGGCTTTCTAGATAGTAGCTAATTTTTCACTTTTATCATAGGTTTGTTCAGCTGAATTTAGCTCAGTTTGTCATGAGAGCTTGGAAAGGGTTTTCTTTAATTTCTATGTTTATTGTTGTATTTGCTTACACCAAATTAATGTTTTACAGCTTTTCACTGGCTTTAATGAGCTTGCACAAGGGCTATATCTTAATCCTCATGTTTATGAGCATTAAACATTATGGCTTCTCAGCTGCAACTGTTGTCTGAACTTTGAAGACGAGAAATTCTGCCCTCTTTACTCTCCCTCAGCGTTGTTCTATTGCCCATTTTCAAGGCCTGAACAGCAGTGCCTGATCTTGATTGATAAGATACTGCATGTACATGGAGTAAATGTAATTCAGGCAAAACTCAAAATATAATTAATCCCTTGATCAGTCGCATCCAGCAAGTTGAACTTCTCACTGTTTATCAATGGTCACACTATTTTCTTTTCCTAAATAAGCATGATCCTATGTGCATTCATAGATCTTAAGCTGGGGTTTTCTCATGGGTCAAGACTGTTAATTAGGACATGAATAAGGGGCATAGATAATTAATCTACCTCTTTCAGTGTCCTTAAAATGTCTTTCTCTTCAAAAATCCAAATGAGCAATATTTCCTCCAGTGTGTATAGAAAAGATACTGTAGTACACAAGAGAATAGGATGTTAATAAGATTGTCATACATACAATACAATACAAATTCAAATAAATTGTCATGTAAATTAGTTGCTAGGAGGCAACAGAACACAGAAAAAGCTTTGTAATTCTCTGTGGCAGTCTGGAGTTGCATCGTCTCTTCAGTTTCCATACCACAGTCTAATGACTGAAAAGCAAGGCAGAGCCAAAAGGGATGTGTGCCTTATACTACTCCTGAATCTTGCTTCAGCTCTAGCCTATGCCGAGTTCACAGAAGCACAGAATCCCCATAAATGGTCTTTCTAGCAGCCCAGCGTAGCTAGTCTACAAGGCTCGAATGTTTCAGAAGGTGAATTTCACAGGCAGTTCTTGCGGGGATAAATGAAATTTGTAAGAGGCAACATCATCTCTTTTTTTTTTCTTTTTGTAGTTAAGAAATGCAGGTGGACTGGCACCACTCATTCAATTGCTGCATTCTAAGAATGAAGAAGTCAGAAGAAATGCCTGTTGGGCTGTTATGATCTGTGCAAGTGATGAACTAACTGCTGTTGAACTATGCAGGCTGGGGTGAGTAGATATAGTATCAGGGGCAGAGGGAAGATTTCGATGCAGTAATTTTATTAAGTTGATCTTTACATGTTTATAGCAGAATAACAAAGTTAAGCCATATGCTTTGGTAAGCAGAAACTACTTATGCACTACTGATGTTATAGATTACATAGTATTGATTTTAAGTAACAGAAGGCTAAAGAAAAAATGTAAGCCTGAAAAGAAACTTTGGAGTTATAAAAATGTTTATTGTTTTTGTGACTGAGTTGGGCTTTATACTGAAGGTGTGCTTGTATCAGTCAAAATTAGGGACTGCAGTGCCTCATACATATGAAACTGAAATTAAAGTTTTGGGCTAAGTTCAATACACTGTAAATTGTATTTAATATGCACAGGCTAATTTTGATTTAAAGCTCTGGTTAACTGCAGCTGTGCTAAAGTATCACATAAAAAAGCCTCTATTTTATTCCTTCTTAGAAAGTCCAAGTTCCATATATTAATATCTGAATTACAAAAGCTGTTTTAAGTTATAAGAATAATGACACAAGCCTCCTTGTACAGGGCGACTCATAGTTATTGTTAAAATACACGTAATTGCCCTGCTCCCTCTGCTGGACACTTCTCTGGTTACTGCACAGATACTTGAAATCCATCTACGAAGAAATTCTGCAGAGTGAGAATCTCAGAAATTTAGGTCAGGAGGGGACATCAAAGGAGACGTTATACTCTGCCCACTGTAAGACTGGATCAGGTACACTGACATATTTTTGCTTGTTCAGTGTAAATACCAATTCCAAGAAGGGGGTTCACAACTTCCCAAAGTAACCTGTTCCAGTTTCTGAGCTCTAAGTATCTCTTACAGCACATCAGTCCAACTACATGTTGTCCTGCTTTCAGTGGGATGAGCAACCACCTTTTTATAGCAATTTGAGTTTAACTTGCTGAATTTTCTCATGTTCCATGTCCCTCTCTCAGTTTCCTTTTCATGACAAAGTAAAAATTTTAAACTTCTTTTTGGTTTGAAATCTTGTATAATTTTGTCACACATTCCTGAATCTCTCTCATTTTATTTATGCCACCTTGAAGTGCTGTCTCCCAGCCAGGATGAGGTACTTCAGCTGAGGTCATACCACCACCAAATAAAGCTCAGTAATTATTTTCTATATCCTGCATATAGCACTGTTCTTATTTAAGCCCTTCTGTCTGACAGGATTGAAGCAGGACTCTAATTTGTGTCCTTCTAGTCTGACAGTGTATTACTGATAATAATACATTAAGCATAGTTTTTCAAACTATCAGGCACTACTTCATGTTATTTTCATGTAGATTGTATTTCCCTGACTTGCTTATGAGTATTCAAGTAGGAATATGCGAAAAGACTTATTAAAATCAAAACATATCTCAAAGTCAACTCATATCTCATGTCTTCTACTTCTGCCTGTATGTTAAGTCAGTTACTGTATCACAGAAAGGATTAGATTGGCTTTACATGATTTATTCTTGACAAACGCAAAATGGCTATTTCTTATCTCTTGTTGTTGTGAACTGATTGTTTAATAATTTGATATGGTGTTCCTTGGACACTGAAACTTGGCTGAATTATCTCCATTGTAATTTCCTTGTTCTTCATTTTTCAAATGTAGATACAATCTTTGCCCTTCTCCACTCCCCTGGCACCTAGCCTGTCCTCACTAAATCTTCAAATACAATTACAAACAGTTCAGAAGTTGCTTTTGCCAATTCATAGAGCAGTGTGAGGTAGATATCCTCAGGGGCTGCTAACTTTGCCTTCTCAAACTTATTCTAGACAAACTAAGCCTACTGTTTCTACCTCCTTTGTTAATATTACTGCCAGGCATCTGCTTGCAACCTTTTTTATGAAAACTGAAGCAAAAAAGGCATCAGACACTCCAGTCTTTTCTGTGCCATCTGTTATGAGTTTTCTTCCCACATTGACTAATAGGTCTACATTTTCCTCTCTGACTTGTAGCATATGAAATGTTTATTTTTGTTCAGTGTCTGAATAGTTGTGTCTCACTTTGCCTGTGGGTCTTTTGGGTTTATCCCTTGCTTTTTCTTTTCAAAAGTGTCAGTGTTTCCATTTCTGTATGAGTCTTTTTTTTGTTTGTTTTCAGGTCTTCACAGAATTTTTGGTGCAGCTTTATTTGTCCATTTATGTCTTTCCTTCATATGAGGGTAATGTGCCATTGTGCCTGTAATGTCAATGACACTGCTGTACAAACTAGCTTTTCCGTATTCATTTTTCCCCTTTAAAATTCTCTGCATTAATTGCTGGTTACCTGACTTTGTTGCAGTATGCTGTATGACAAATAGCCTGTACTGCTCTTCCACTATTTTCTCCCATTGTTCTCTTCTAAAAGAGAGGGTTGTCATTTGCCTTGCCTGAAAAATTTATTCTCTGGAATTCATCTGACATACCTTCGGAAGTCTACGTGGTAAATGTCCACAGCTGAGGCTCCCTGTGTAGTTCACAGAACAGTCTAAACGTGGAGTTCATTATATTTATATATACACATATATATATTAAATTGATTCCTTAGGATACAAAGAATGTCTGCATGTATGTGTATACACACACAGATATAAATTTCAATATGTACATGCACATATAAATATATTGCCCTATTTCTTCCTGGCTTTTTTTTTATTCCTAAACAGTTCCAAAACTGCAGTGTGCTATGTTCTCCTCATACAGCTTCCTTTATCTTCTTAGTGAGCTTTTTCTTAGTTTTTCAGGTCAAAAGTTAGTGTGTGGGTTTCAGCATCTGAAACAGCTGAATAAATGAATTCCTGTACTTTGGTGTCCTCACATGACTGTTTGTTTCTGCCTTCGTCCTGCAAAAATCCTGCCATCCTAGTGGTGCTGACACAACTGCTTGTGTTTCCATGCTCAAGCACATTTAGCAAATCTCCACCAACTGCACCTCCCCGAACACAGTAACAGTCCTAAACCAGAAGGATTCACACATTGAGTATTGCAGAGCTGGAATCTGCAAATTGCATTGCAACGTTGCAAGTTGGAGGGAGAGACATTCCCTCATTTGTATCTTATCATCAGCTCTGAACATTATTCCTTCTGCTCTACTTTTACATCCTTCTTTCTCTGAAGTTCTCTGTGATGCTTACCATCCTTCTGGTGTAAGGTTGTGGCACCCTGTCCACGTTTCTTCATGTAAGTTTAACTGCCTAAAGGAATTACTTTTGACCACTGCAGGACATTTTTCTCCTCTAAGGAAAGAATTCTGTGCAGCACAGCCAGCTCCTTGCTGGCGCAGAGGGCACAAGGCTAGCACTTGGAAATGAATCTGTCTTGGCCTTGGTAATGCTGAAAACTAACTCTGGACTATATAATAATAACTAATTGGTATTTAATGATGAATTAGTCTTTTTATTTTGTTAACAGTGCTTTAGATATCCTAGAAGAAATTAATCTGTCAATAAGCCGCAAAAATAACTTTAGTGAAGCTGCTCTGGAAAAGCTACTTGATAACAATCTTTCCCAAAAGTACAGCCAGATGGGATATTTGTCATCAAATAATATCATTACTGATGGATTCTATGATTGTGGTCAGGTAAACTACTTTAAATAAATTACTTTTCTTAGAAAGAGTGAAATTTTCTTATTGATTTAGAAAAAATCTACTACAGCAAAAGCCAGAATCTAGCTATGTAAAATACTTTCTTTTCTTGTTCTGAAGCTTCCCAGCTTTTATGCAAATTTCTTTTGATTATCTTTCTCCATGGATGAAATCTCATCATCTTCATATTATGCCCCAGTTGTGATCTTCTTCCTAATCCTATGTAAGCTGTGCAGACATAGTTCCTTTCCAGATCCTTTCTCAGATTTCAGTTCTTCTGGTCTCTTTTTCTAATATCTCTTTCCTAAATACTAACCTTACACTGAATGACCTATGGAATTTTTGTTTATTTTTACACAAAGAAGCAAAGAGTTCATATTTTCACCTTGGTCGTGACCCTTTCTCTCACAAAGCACTGTTTATATATAAAGAATGACTTCAGTATCACTTGTTAGTGCTGTGTTCAGTTTAAATCCAAGAAGGACTTTTCAAAATGCCCAAATTAATTAGAAATACCAGTTTGACTGAAAATCAGTGAAATAACTGCTCTTAAAGCACGTGGTTGCATTTGAAAAATCCATCCTATATTGTAAAGCCTTCAGAGGCAGGAACTTTTCAACATCCTAGGACTATTTGGAATGTAACAATAGTAGTAACAATAGTAACAATAACTACAAGTTTAATTATTTATAAGCAATCTTTTCTAAGAAAATTGACAAAGAAAATGCAAATGAAGGACAAAATTTTATTTATTTCTTTTGAATGACTCTATAAAGTCTCATGTAAGCTCTCTGTTCAAGATTATGAGTTTTAAATTGCGCTATAAAGATCTTCTAAATACATTTTTTTCTCTTCATCTTTAACTGAACAGAACACCTTTTCTTCTGTGCTAATTTTCTTGTAGATGAAACCTGGAATGAAATTTTCATCTCTGGAGGAACTGAGTATGCAAGCTCTTACTGACCATAGGGCTATAATCTTCATTAATGCTAAACCACAAGAAGAGTGAGTCAGGTTTGATGTACTAATTTACTGTGGTAGCTCATCTTTTCCATCATTTCCACTGATTCCAGTACAAACTGCATAGTCATATACATGTGCACATATATAAAATAGGTCTATTTTTATCCCTAGCTTCATGTCCTAGAAGGCAAGATATTTCTATTTTGGAAAACAAGAATTTTTTTCCCTCTGGACAGGAAAGATTTATTCAGTTGAGTTGCTTTTTTTCACTTAGCCATTAAGACTTATTCATTTAACACCCTTTGACGCCTGGTGGTGGTACACCCAGTGTTGTATTAGTTATTACAAATCTTGTCATCTGCCATAATGATTATGTCATCTAAGCTGAATGTCAATATGCGGCAATGGAACCTATAATTTCATGATCCTCTTATACAAACAAATGCATGGAATTTTAAGCACAACATCCCACACGGCAGGACAAAGCCAGGCATCGTGCTTTCAGACTTGATATAGAACCTGTGTCTGTTCCTTCTCTGTTTAAGTTGAAGCCAGCCTAACAAATCTTCTTAGATTTGAATGCAGGAAGTTGGTATTTAGCTTGTTTAACTGGGAGTCACTTCCTGTAAACAGTCTCACAGATCAAAGAATGGTCAACCAATATTTTGCAAGTCCAAAACCTTCTTCTCTATCAACACATCACATATTTGGTTAACAGTATCATTAGCTTCCCTTTTAAGCTTGTATATGACACCATGAAGATGTCTGAGAATATCTATAACAAATTAAACTTTCATGCTCTTTGTTGATCCCTAGAGCTGTCTTTAACTATCAGGTTTTCTTTCTTTTACAGCTACTTGCCTTTGCACTATGGCAGCAGTCTTACTTCCCAGTTACTTTTGTGTCCATCATTTGGTATTTGGCATTTCATTTTTGATCCCTGAATCAATATCTGGTTTATTACTGGTTATGTTATTTCTTCCACTTGTATCTTCCTATGAATATATTTACTGTCCTTTAAAATCAGAACTTCATTTTCACAGCTTAATATGCAAACACTAATTGACATGCAAAAATACCTTGTTCCATTTCAGTCTTCCAGGAGATGAAAAGGCACACGATTCATCTCATGAACAAACTATCTTGTCACCTTCTATTTCAAGAAAAAGCAGTAGAGAGAAAACAAGGTATGGTTTTAAAATCTACTACTTTTCAATATTCTCTAACATTAGAAATAGAATTCTGATTGAAAATAGTGATAGGCAGTTTTTGAATGGAGTACAAAGGCTCAAATACAATGTTATATATGTTGTTACAATGTTTTTGGAGTCTTTCTTTCACCTCCTAATTGCTGTGGTCTTCCTTTTCTATCTTAGTAACGATTTGTCCTCCCTCCCCATGCATTCTTAGAACATCTCCTGTTTATTCGGCTGGTTTTCCTTTCAGTATCCCTTAGAGGCAGAGAAATTGTGTTATTTTACAGCTTAACAACCAAGACACAGGGAAACTAGGGTAGAAGTTCTTTTCTCAATTTAGAACCCAGACACACAAAAAGTTCCTACACTGCCTACATGCATCTTTATTTCTAGATTAGATTTCTTCCAGTGAAATTTCATACATGACTAAAAGCTGAGACAGGCGTGCTCAGAACTGCCTCCATTTTGACAGCAACAAGCCTAAAACTGCCTCACTCTTGCAGGGCTCCCACTGACCCATACAATACACTAGGTACAATCCTGCGGTCCTTTCTGTAGAACTGATCTGGTAGGCATGTCTGCTCATAACAAATAGGTCAGAGCCTCTAGCCTTGTGGTAGGAAATTAATTTCTTTCCTTTACAGAAAGGGGGTTTGATCCTTTCCTTCCCACCTGCAGGTAGCTGACCACAAGATATTTGGGGTTTAGCAGTCTCTTTCTGGTTCGTTGTAGCTATTTACTAACAATGAGGTGGAATGAACAGAGCTTTCTACTTCTGCTGTTAGGGTACTTAACTGAGAGAGTACAGACCAATCATCGTCTTGATGACTTTTAATATAAGGTACTTAACCCTTAGTTTGTTCCTGTGAAAGACAATTGAACCATGGTCCCCCAGCTGTGCTTTATGTAAAACAGCAGCACAATCAGGACCACAACAGCCTCTTTCAGAAAAGGCAGGTGTACATGCCTAATTCCAAAGAAGTTTTCAGGATTCCCAAACTGGTCCAAATAGAGTTTCCTTGACACTGATGGGGTGATATCTAGTCCTTGATAAGAATGTGATATAGCCTACAACTCTCCTTGGTTTTTCTGTTAGCTAACTTAATGAGCTGACCATTTATTATGCTAGTTTCTGTGGGTCTCAGCCCTGTCTTCCTAATTTTTCTTGGTTTATGGTATAGGGAGCCTTGGCTCTGCTTCAGGGCTGTGAATGTGATGTCAGTGGTGGGCATTACAAAATCCTAAGTGCTACAGGCTCATAAATAAAAAGCCCACAGGAGAGATGGCATGCCTGTTGTAGGAACTGAAGTGCTACATTTACAATGTTTAGCTCGGAGCTCACCCATAAACCATATGTCTGCACAGGCATTTTATTGATATCATTGATTTCCCAGACTGCTTCTATATTTCTGTGTATGTATGTGTCTGTGCTGGAGACATGAAATCTGCAGTAGGAAAGACAAGAGAAAATTCAAACCTGCTTTGTGATCTCAATAGTTCAATAGTATCTCCAGTGGAGGAAAAGCAAGAGTAATCTGAACAATGGTGTTCCTCAGCAAAACCAGCACTAGAGAAAAAGGCTTGATGACTTATTCTTTGAATTATATGTCTATCAGCTTTTTAGAACTGACATGCAAATTGTTGGCAGATAATAGCTACTGACTGTGAAGGGTTGAGGTTCTGACTTAAATCAGGACCCAAATTGTGAGATGTCTATCCACTTGACTTGTGAATCTATCTATTGACTTACAAGGCAGACATTTACATTTGACTAGTTATTTGGACTGCAAGCACTTCTGGAATTCAGTGTAAGTAATTTCATAGTAGATACCTGAAATGGATCATATCAGTTGCATTGTGGAAGGTTCCCATTTCAGGATGTAAAAGAGTAGATACTGCATCTTGAGTGTCTTACCAGGCATATTCTAGCTTCTGCTCATTTAGCAGGTCCTCCTGAAGCCCAGCATGCTCTGGTCATGACCCACTATGCACTGTCAGTTTACTCAAAAGGAGCAGGAAGCAAGGGGAGATATTGAGCTCCCTGGTGCTCTGCACCAGCTGGGGATTCATTCATCTCAGAAGATGCTCTAGAGTCAGGGACCATTTTGCATAGCCTCAGGCAGCTGTGCAAAGCTTAGAGATCTGTTCTGACAAGATGTTTATTACAGTGTGAGATGAGGATACCCTTCGATATTTGCTTTTTAATCTACTTTATGTCAATTACACAGTAAATGACTGCTGGGTTAGCAACAATAACTCTTTTGGAAAGCAAAAAAAAATTCTTCATGAAAAAAGCCCCAAATACCTGTCTCGATTTCCCATAGCTATCTTGCAGGGATACAAAGACTTCTTTCTTCAAGTATGAAATAATTGCTTTTGAATGTCATGATCAAGTTGTATGATTTATAACCCCATTGTCATTCATTTTGAGTCCATAATTCATACATCATTATTATTATTATTATTAATTTGTGAGATATATGGGAGTTACTTGAAGGTCAGTAGCTGACTCCAAGTCTCAAACATGCTTAGACCTTTTCCAACATATTTTTTTCCTTTGATCATACATTTCTGTTCATCAGTATTTTGCAAAGTACTACTGAACACACTTTAAAGCTGTGGTTTTGAAAAAGTAAATCTACTTTATATAAACCACACTTGAAAGCTAAAAGAAAGGGCAGTTGTAATTGTCTGCTAGAATTGTTTGAATTAGATGTAGAGGAAGTGCATAGTAGATAGGTTGACATATATTTTCATGGATAGATATATCTGATATACACATTCGCTGGGCTAAAATATGATGTTTAATGTAGACTGACAAATTTACATTTATTCTATGCTATGTTCCAGTACAGCATTTAAGGAGGTACTTTCCAGCGTTCATTTACCGCTTTTCTAAAGACAGCCAAAGGATTAAGCTACATGAAAAAGGAAAGAAAACAGGTGTCATGGCAGATATTTTATTGGTGGTAGGATATTTTATTGGCTGCCTTCTTCCTCACACTGATTCTGTGGTGACTCACTGGACTTTCTTGCAGCAGAAATCAGAAACATCTTGGACACTGTTAACTGCCATGAGTTCTTCTTTGTATATTCTTCTACATTCATGGCAAGTATGTGTCATGAGTAGTAAGACGGCTTTGGGAAAGGGGAGCGATCTTTTTCAGATGTCATAATTCCCACTGGTAAATAAAATGTGAATAATAAAAGAGGACAGGAAAAGATAGTAGAAGTCTAGTGTAATAGTCACTGGTTATTTTATGGCACTGTGCTATGAGACAGCACCTCCACAGTTTCTTAGGAGATAAGTATTAGACATGATGAACTGAAGAGTTGAGGAGTAAGGTAGAGACGGGTATGGAAGACAACCTTAAAGCAGCCATTCCACTAAGGAACCATAGTCATGCCTGAAAGAAATAGGCAGCAGCAAAAAACCCAAACAAATAACTGTTCAAACCCATCCCTCTCAAGTGTTTTCTTCCTGAAAACTGGAAAGAAGGAGAATAAGAGTGATTCAAGAGTCATCTGAGTAGACAGGAAGAGGAAACAGTTTTCTTTAAGTTATTCTAAACATTATGTCTAAGTGCATAAATGGAGAAGTAGGTAGCTGTTTCATCTACCATTATGAGGTTCCCTGGCTATAGTTAGATAGAGTCAAATTAGACAAAGAAAACTTTGTCTGCTTTTTTCAAGTATAAGTGCAATTAATAACCAGAACGGTTTACTTAACAGGGTGGTGAATTTTCTATAATTTTAAGATTAAATCTTAATTGGTTATCCTGCTAAAATAATGTGCTTTAGGAAACGTATGAAAAGGCCTTTTTGTGAATATGGTAAATCTCAGTAGGTAAAAGAAAAGTTTGCAAAGTATTCTGAAGACAAATGGCTTGAATTAGACTACTGATAATGGTGTATGCCCTTCTGCTTCGTCCACTGCCTTCCTTCTTAAGAGAGCTGTTCATTGTCAAATTTCAAGAATAATTTGAAGAGCATAAGATAATGATAGTGTGCCCTGGAGGCATGTACACTAGTGATCCATCCTTTCTTTTTTTCCCCCTTTTTCCTTCCAAGAATGCCAGCAGTATTACGGATTTCAACATATAAGCCAGAATTGTTAAATAAAGGAAAGAAATTCTGCCATGTTTCACAGTAGAATTATTCAACACCTATGCTGAAAAAAGATATACTGCTTATGAAACACAAGTTCCATGTGTTCCCACAAATGAAAAAATCCTGAACTGCTTGTACAGATCTTAATGATATCTCTATTAAGATTCTGGTTTTGTAGTTGCTACATAACTTGTGAAATGCACAGTGTTCAATCTAAGCAGAACAAGCATTTCATTTATACTTCTGCTAGGTGCTTATGATGCCTGTTCAGGATCACAGCCATTTTTCCAGTCCTGAGCATTAGTGAAATATGTAGCATGTACAATGAAATAAGAGAGCGCAAAACCACAGACTTCTTATAAAATCTTCATCTGACCAGCAGTGTTGTAGTTTGCATAATGCTTGAAGTACATGGACTTACAACTGCAGACACTGCTGCCTGGTATGTCCTGTCAAAAATTTTGGCCATGCTTTTGACACCACTTGTTCCTTTATTTGAAATCCAGATTTCTATCAAGTAAAAACTCATTGGAGTCCATGATTTTTAGTTCATGTCCATATGGAACCGAACTGTAACTGTCTAAAAGTGTTTCTTATATGGATGCATGTCTCTTCTCCTCTAGATGATTCATGTATGTGAAAGGCATATCGGAGTCATAGACAAAAAAAAAACGAGAATTTACAGCAATTTTAATATGACGCTAGTGACACTCTTGAGGGCATGTTCCACAAGTGTTCCCTACAACTTTGTGGATTTTAGAGTATTCATTATCATGAGAAAAGGTTTCTCATAACTTCCCCTGCAATCTATTTGTCTAAAATGTTCTGTTGGAGAACTGCTGTATTTGAATTTGGACTTTAGAGATTACAGTATTCTAAATAACTGTATATTGTTTTCTATGTAAGAAAAGGGAAGGGGAAAAAAGAAGAGGAAAAATCAAAAGAAGTTATTCAGATTCTATCTGCAGTCCAGGATGAAATAAATCTACAAAATACACAGTGGCTACCACCACCTGACCTCATTTTACTGGATTACATTAATGATGCTTCCAAAACAATTTTGCCACTAACTACTACAAGGGAACAGGTTGTGGCTCTTGCACAGTGAGTATCAAATCACATTCCCATAAATAATACAAATAAGTTCAATTGGTAAATAACTGTTCTCTCACCTGAGGACAACTTTTCCAAGTTTATTTTTCCCATCCTTACTGGAATCCAAATCAGGTCTGATCCAGAATTCTAACATAATTTTATATTTTAAGCTTCTTGTTTTTAATTTTGTTGTAATTAGTTGGATTTGGTTTATTTTTAAGAAAAAATCACTTGCCACAAAAGGGTATAAATTTCCCATTTTGAAAACATCCATATGGACAATTTCCTTTTCCTTTCTCTTCCCCCTTCCCTCCCCCCCCCCCCCATTTATGCATCTGTATTGGTCCTTTCCAATGAACACCTCAGCTGCATATCGGAGCCAGACAGACCTAGGAGCTGCAGTGACTAAATCCAAAACCTAAACTCCTAACCTAATAGTCGAGACTTTGTACATTGCATGTATCATGTCTGTTCCTTCTCTTATGATCTTTCTTGCCTACCTGGTTTGGAAACCCCTCAGTACAGGATCTGTCTCATTTTGTTTTCCTATAGAGCCAAAAGCATGAGATGTTTTTCTAATGTAGTTTTTAGGTGCCACCGTAATTAATATCCTGATGATTTAATAGTGCCAGAATATTGCAATGGTGCATGTACAGACTGTTGTTATCAGTGTGTGATTCATTAGTTACACTGACTACTCGGCCTTGGCACCAGTCACTGTCATCTCCAGGCAGTGTGTCTGCTTTCATCTTCTCCTTTAGTTTAACCTTTACTATCTTAGCAGTTTCCTGGCTACCTCCTGAATCCGGAGAGTTTGGCGTCAGACCCCACTGAGTCTCACAAAACCTGTTTCTTCTACTAACTCTCATTTTTAATGAAGTGGTCTAATGTGATAGGAGGAATGACTTTTCTGTTGGTTGCAAAATGTGACAGGACAGATATTCATCCTTTACTAACCAGCTGTGTATAAATCATGCTGCCATCCTCAAGGTGGAATCCATAAAATGCTCTTTCAAATCTGCTCTTCAAACACACCAATGAAATTCTTGCAGACACACAACCCAGCAAAACAATCATGGGAAACTTAAGTAGAATGTTTTCTGTGGGGATTTTTATGTGTATGCTCCATTTTGAGCGGCTGCCTGAATAGTGCGTGTTGAATAGGAAGTGGAGGAGGAGGCAGCTGCAGCAGCCCTAGGCAGCCTGGCAGCTTGAGCAGGGTTCCTGCTGTGCTCACCAGGGAGGGAGCCCGGGTAGATGAAGGAACATGCAGTAGTGCTGGCTGTCTCCTTTTAAACAGACAGAGCACATCTTTGTGCACACATGGGAGCAGTGTGCCTGCAGGATCAAGAAGGTTTGCTCTCTTTACTGAGGGCTGGCTGTAGGCACAAGCAGCACAAGTGACTGCCTGGAGACCCCCACTTCTTTGTGTTCACCCTGTAATTCCCAACTTCAAGACACCATGTCTAGCCAGCTTGGTGATAACTCCCTGTGCCCATGCTGTTGCAACCAGCACTACCTCAGGCCCCAGGGTTTCAGAAATGAGGCCTCCAGGGTTGCCTTGCACATACTGTACAGACAGAACCTATACAGTTACTGCAAAGGAGGGTAATGCAGATCTTAATTCACTGTCTGAAGTAGTGGCTTGTGGCTTAAACCCACAACAGCTCTGCAACACCTTGTCCAGGGTGAGGGCCCTCAATAACACTTGTAGCTCCGGCTGAGGACTCTGAGAGGAACAAAGGTCTTTACATACAGGGACCATGCATAGAGAAGGTGAAGGTGTCTTACAGACTTATAGATGGGGCCTGGTCCTGTGTGTGCACAGTCACCCAAAAGACGTGCTTTTGGCAGTGTCTGCACAGATTGTGAGTTTTGATCTTCTGTTTCTGTGACTAAGCCAATTCTTTTCCATGGATAAATACACACCTCTCACCACCCAAATACCGGCTTCAGTATAAGAAAGCACACATAGAAGCTGAAGTATCCTTTATGGATACAGTTGCCTTCCTATGTTGGGATCATTACCTATGGCTTAAATTTTACCATATATATTCTCATGCCTTAGTGACTATTTCAAACAAATGGTAGGGCTGCGTATTGTAATACGTAGCTCACATAACATGTTAGCTGTAAAGGTGAACACTAGCTCCTGAGCTACTTCCTCGGTAATTACACGGTTACTGATGCTTTTCTCTGAGGACTTTGTGCCTACACCAGAGCTCTTCAGAATCCCTGCTGACAGCAGTTGCACCTTGGTTTAAGTCTGTGACAAATGAGAACGACCTGAATTATGGTTATTTGTATTTAACAGTTAGCATATATAAAATACAAGTTAGTGATTTAAGAAAAATACAGCAAGCATAGCAAAAGTATTGAAGTCTTATATGTCATTCACTTATTGCTTGTATACATTTCATTTTGCTACATTTTTGTGGTAAATATGGGAGGAATTATAGACGCAGCTGATGGTACACACTGTAACAGGTTTGTTGCAGAGAAGATGGGTGGCCCGATTGGAAGAGACAAACTACATGACTTCAGCTGGGAACTTCACATAAGCGAAATAGAATTTGAACTGAAATCCAATGTTGTGCCTATCGGGAAAGTCAAAAAAGGGACATTCTACCACAGGGCTTTACTTTTCAAGGTACATTAACATTTATTTTACAACGTAATATACTGATGTTAAATGGACATTATAAACTCAAGCATACTTGCATCAGTACAATATAATATTTATATTCATGTAAAATCTTTTGTATACACTAAAGTCATTTTTCACTGGCAAAGTTGATTTCCCAGTGAATGAAAGCCAGCATCGCTTCTTTCTGTAAACATTCTTGTTGTCATTAAATTGTCTTAAGTGATATCTGCAGAATACTTGATAAATGGCAAAAAGCCAAAATATCTGAATGGGAGTCAAAACATTTTACATTTTCTGTAAACTGTAAAATACTGAATTATGCAGCTTCCTTTTTTTTCCCTGCTGCAAATATAAACTTGTTGGGACAATTTTTATTTGGTATCTATCCAGTATTCTATAATAGTATTTAACAGCTTTTATGTTCTAGTTTCTTAAATCGGAAAGATTAATTTCTTCTGTCTTCATATGAAGATGTACTGGTGCAGCCTGCATGTCTGTTCTATCCTTTTTCCTTGGCTGTTGGGTAGCTGGACTTTTCTTCTTCTTGGATAGAAAACAGAAGCAAGAGCCTAGCACGTTAAGTGTGAGGGACCCAGGAAACAGTACACAGGAGGAAAAGCACAATCCTAAATTTATGGTATCCATGGGGAGAGAAAGTTCCTGACATATTTTATGGAGGTCTGAGGACACAAATTAATTGTGCTGAAGCAGCACTGATGTTCGCTTATCCTGCACTGTCCTAAGAAACCTTTGCAGGGACAGATCATCTCTCTTAAAGTCACAGCAGTCTAAGCATTGGTTAGCCTTCTCCATTCATAACAAGTTAAAAATCTTCCAGGATCTCATTCCCTCACAGCAGATGTATTCTGAGAAAGCAGTTTTTCAGCTGGAAACCATTATAGGTCTCTCAGTGATAGCACAGCACAGAGGAAAGGCAGGTGTTTCATCTAGCAGATGCTTGCCTCGCATTTCATTGCTTCACATACTTGCGGGGCTGAAAAGCAAGGAGTGTGCTCTGGAGTGAAGCAGCAGTCCTAAACCGACACTGATAGAAATGTTGCATTTTTACACCTAATATTTCATAGTAGCTATATGTGTGCAATACCTACACCTCATTGCCTGAATAGACAGTTCTTCAAAATGTTATTCAGAAGTAAGTCTTCCAACTAAAAAAAGAACATTACTGGGCACTGTGGTTATTGCACTTGATTTGAGATCTGGAGGACTGGCTGATAAACAACAGTTAAAATTAGTATTTTTCATGTTGCGCATAGAATATGGTACAAAAACCATTTTTAAGGCCACACTTTCTAAGCAGCATCAACAATAAGGATTCACAGTTTGGAACACTTTAGAGATTTACAAAGCGTGTTTCAAGAAAGCTCTTGGTCTTTCAGGTATTTGTTTGCTTTATAAGCATCTCTTGACCTTGCTTTTTAATTATTATTAATACTATAAAATATATATTATTATTTAGTATTATAAAATATATATTTATATATTATAAACTATTAAATTATTTATTATAAACTATAGTAT
>WYDI02029264.1:32540-46911 GCA_009867235.2 Psittacus erithacus | reverse complement strand
CCTCTGGCAGGTTAAAGCCATTCCCCTTGGCCTGGCCCTACAGGCCCTTGTCCAAAGCCCCTCTCCAGGTTTCTTGTAGGCCCCTTGAAGATATTGATAGGCCACAATAAAAGAGAGCCTTCTCTTCTCCAGGCTGAACTTGAAAAAGGAAAATCTAGTGAGAATAAAGGGAATATCAGGAATTATTAAAAACACACCCAATAGTTTTGAAGTCACAGAATGTAAGGAAGAGATTTTTGGGGAGGAGTTTATCACATGTGGTCTATATTGTTTCTGAGCAATATGAAGCTCTAAAGAAGAAAGAAGCATGTCCTCTGAGGAGGCTAGGACAGCAATTCCCATACTGTGTGGAAACACGCAGGAATCAGTGTGTCAAGCCTTTAGCACACCCTTTGGTGCCTATAGCAGGGAGGGGTTCAAAGTCATCTCTTCTCTCCTTCCCTCTTCCTTTCTTGGTAGTCCTCAGGAGCAACGAGCATGCTGCCAGCAGTTAAACAACGTAATTGCTCAAAATGCATCATCCAGCCTCATTATAAATATCTCAAACAACTGCACCTTAATATGGGCTCAATCTATATCCTAATTTCCTTCCATGTCCTTGCAATACACTACAAAACATTGTTAACTCCTACTTCTACAACTACTTCCGGACAGTTACAGTGTCCTCCCCTCGCTAGCTCTTAGCCAGACTTAGGCTGCTTTGATCACAGTGTCAGTTATCTCACCCCATGTTAAAAAACCTGATAAAACAACCTAGTTTTCAGAAAAGCTGAGCACCAGCTTCAAGAGACAACAGGGACATTCTGTTGCATCTCAAAAGGATTTCTAAGTAAGACGACAATCTATATGTTAAAAAGGAAATCAAATTTTAGTTAACCAAGCTTGAAAACACTGCCCTTGTTTCCTGGAGCTTATTAATGTTAAATCATGCCAAGCCCCAAAGGCTTTGGTTTTTCCCCCTCCATTTTCCACTTTCTGTGTTTTTCCCCAGCTTGCTGTAACTATACCACTATTATCCAAATGGATAACAAGAAGAAAAAGATAAAGTGGTGATCTCATTGCATTATCAGAGGTGTCAAGGGAGAAATAGCAAGACTGCTTTGTCATTTTATGAGAGACTGTTTTAGTAAGCAATGTGAAATTATTTCATACTTCCCTTTTTCATTCCCGCATATGACTAAAATCTGAAACTTCATCTTGCACATCAAGTAAGCACCATGCACCACCTTTAAATCTCTCTAATCTCCATTTAATTCAGACTATGCTAGAGGTACCTAAACAAAATAAAAGGATTTCCAGCCCCTCAAGCACTGAACTGTACACTCAGCATTTGTCATAAGCCTGCGACCTGACTGGTTTAATCTAATTCAATTCCCTCAACTGCATCCAAAAGCATTTTCACAAAGCCACTCCTCGCCAGTGTTTCAAGGACAGGTTTTCTGTTTGTGGTATGGAGAGTTTATTGCTCCAAGTTCAAATATTTTAAGGAAAATGAATCCATTCTCACATACCAAACATCAGTTTCATTATCCCACCTACAGGACACTGAATTATGTACACGCTCTGTCAGGACACTAATGCTGCAAAGTGCTTCAGAGCACACAAGAGGACTACTCAAGCCATTTTCACCTCTGTAAAGTTAAAAGTTTTGAGAACATCTCAAAGCTCCATATATCAATTCTTTTCCAATGACACCTTATGGAAAGCAAGGCAGCTACAGCCCTCAAAACCATGACCTTCTATTAAGTCATCTCAAACCTCAACATGCAGACTCTTGCCTAACACTTCCACTGGCTCCAGTTCAGAATCAAAGTTGTTTTCTTTCCCCTTTCTTATCATCCAAGTCTACAGTGATGTCCATTATATAATTTCATGCTTTTAAAAGTGATGAAGTGACAACAAAAAGTATCTTGGGAGAGAATGACACATTTATCAGCAACAAGTGAATAGAGAATGATGTGAAATTTTAATTTCTCCTTTTATTACAGCTGTCACTTGGTGAGACATCCTGCCCATGTTTTGAGCTGTACGTACTCGTAGAAGATCTCTCCTGATAAGCACATACTTTTTATTTACTCAGTGAACTAGATCTTACTTGTTGACTTTAACATTCCTGATTTCTCCTGACACATGACTGAGAAATTCAATAATAATGGTGAAGTAGCATGAGGCTCTAGTAGCAGCCAGCAAGCTATGAAAAACAAGGCACTGTTTTCTTTTGCCTCAACTGTCACTAAAAGACTGCAAGAGAAATCTTTCTTCAAAATAATGAGCTGTCTTGTGCTGCACTGCAGTGTTGAAGTCTTAATAACAATGAGTACAAACCTATTTCCTTCTGGTCAGAAGGGACCAATCCCAACCATCAGCATTTACAAAAATAAGACACTTAGCAGTATTTGCCATGTTGGTTTAAAATCCTGATTGGACGAAAACTAAAATTATGAAAATGGCTTTTACCACTCTTTTTCATCCATTTATGCCTCTAAACCAAGGGCTGGCCCAACTAAAGGCATGACAGAATAAGCAGTTGGATCTATAGGCATTCAAATTCCTTCCTAAATCTACCCGCTAGCTCTTAACTTTTCAGCATCTATTTATCTAATGGAAAAATCAGTGAGTCAGCTCTAAGCAAACAGCCATCAACTGAAGGCAGGGCTGTGCTGCAGCCAGAGAAGTGACACTCACTGCCTTACAGTCTTACCAATGACCCAGGACAGGTCATTTCCCCTCTGTGCCAGAGCAGGGATAATAATACTGGATATAATGCTGGATAGAGCATTTTAAATTCCAAAGATAAAACCTAAATTGCAGCAGCCAGCTGCTATTGCATGAACAATTTAATTGGAAAGATGAGATAACTTGGTATGGATAGTGGGAAAGAAAAACTAACTACTATAGTGATGTTCTCCTCACCTAGAAGCTCTCAACAAATCCATGTCTTTGTCTTCTCTTACCCTTCTGCCATTGCTCTGTTCTGGACAACTCTTACTACCAAAACTTCATCTTTTTTTTACCTTTCAGCCTAAAATACTGTCTAAAATATTGTAATTTCTATCCTTTGGCTGCACAGTTCCCTTCCTTCTTGCTTCAAGTTTCAGATGAAGCTGCCAATATATTCTGGGTTCCCTGTTGTTCCAGCGGCATCTCCTCTCCACACCTATCTTGGATCGCTGCAAGTTTTTTCCCCATTATATCTGTGCTTCCTCTAATACCTTTCAGAAAGCTGCACAGCACAACATCCTACACCAGGAAACTGCACAATTCATCTTATATAACTTTATCCACCTCAGTCTCTGAGCAACTTTTCGTATTACGTTGTAACCCCTCAAAAGTTTCTTGCCAGTTGAGCAAGAACAGCAATAAACCCAGGTGAATTACACCTGTAAATACAGACAATAATACTCTGATTCATTTATATTCCAGTGCATCAAAGTAGGATTCTGCACAAGACTACCAAATACAAATAGACCAACTTTTTAGTAATCCATTAGGAAGACAAACTGATCCATCTGACAGGAGTAGTTAATTCTGATGCTCAAAAGCATGTAATACTTCCTAATCCCTGGAGTTCACAGACTCAATAATACTTACTAGCTATAGAACAATATATATATTCAGTTTATATTTGCAAAACCCAGGACACACTTTGCAAAAGACATGATGGAGCAAGAAGAGGACATCTAAGGAAAAAATAAATCCAGAAATGTCTCAGTCAACACGCTCCTTGAAAAAGGAATAGATGCTGGACAAAATGACTGTCTCAGCAAATTTGAGGTACCTCTATGTTAGCCACTCTTCAGCATGTTTAGTAGAGTTTTAATATACAGTCCAAAATAGAGATTGGAGCTGTACCCTGAAGGACTTTTAGATTTCAATAATGCACAATCCTGGCATATTAAACAACAAAAAAACTCCATCTGTATCAATGAGAAGTTCTGTATTTATTACAGTGCACACTGACAGTACCACATTAAACCAGAAGTTATGGGCTTGGTGTAGAAACTACTGACAGTAACTCTATAGCTATGTTATTCAGGAGGCAAGACTAGATTACGATAATAGACATTTTGGCCTTAGAATTTATGAAGCTATGAATATAAATAAGAATACAATTTACGGACCATGCTTTCTTCTGAAGTTTGTCACACAGGGATGGCAAGAGTGGAAACTCAATCCCCTCGCTGAGAAAGTACTTGAGAGAGGGTCAAAATGTTACAAAATAGCTCTTCTTTCAACACTTCAACAAAGTATACTGACTGGCCCGCGCATGAAAACAGTCTATGCGTATAAAGCTAAGATCCTGACTTTGTTCTTAGGTGTACTAGGTATTATTTGACAACAGTGTGCTGTAATACTCCAACACAAAGGTACAGAGAAAACAAATCGAGCCAATGAGCCTCTATTTCTGAGCTCCAATTATTATTAAATACCACTTTAAGTCACTTACAGCCTTGCTGGATTCCTCTTCAGTCAAGCTTTTCATGACAACTTCCAAGCTTGGGTCTTCCTCACTGCTTGCAGGTTCAGTGCCACCATGATCCTGTTGAAAGGATTGATAACAGTTTTTAAACAGGGCTATGATCTCCCACAATTGCTAAAGAAAAAAATTGGACATTTTTACCTTTTTTTTTTTTCTAAACAAGTAGCAGCGTGAAAAAGTAAAAAAGATCTACAATTGAAGCAGCCTAATGTCAGGAGACAAGTAAGTGATACGACCTTTGACAGACAGACCATGGTCTCCACATGGCCAGCCAAAAATGCCACAGGGTAGTCCAATACTAAGATTTAGCTGCAGATTTTGGTTAACTTTCAAGGCCAGACTAATCCCTATCAACTGTGAAAGTTGCTGAGTTTGTATTAAGAAGTCTTCTTCAGAATTCTTTTGGGAGAGAGGGTCTCCAGTATGTCAAAGGAAGCCCGTGTTCCTTCATATAATCTGAACAGGCTGGTAGCAGCATGAGCGATTCCTCCATCCTGGAGGAGCTAGTAAAGCTGAAGTTGCTCTGGTTAGAGCACTTGCCCATCAAGCTCAGGAAGCTTAAGCCAGCAGGGGAACACAATCCTCAACTTGAAGTCCAAATGTAGCTTCAGGATTCAGCTACTTCTGTACATTACTGTGAGAATACTGCAAATGACATCCAATGACAACCACTGGAGAGCCAGCAAATGAAAGTAATGGCCCCAAAGACATCAGTATTTTCACCAAGATGTGCTCCAAGAACTTCCTCCTGCATGAAGTTTTTCTCATTCTATAGAGAATTCCCAACAAAAAAAAGCCCTTGAAACATAAAATAGCACTGTACTAAGTAGAAAAGGTTGTCTGATCAGGATTTTCTGGCATTTTCTTTAGAGAATAACTAGCATATATTTAAGAAGCATAGGCTTGCAAGAAAAATTATTTCCTTCCCATACTGACAATTAAGATAGACAGGAAATGGCATTTAGAATTCAGCTAGAATTTAAAGGTTAAAGTATCAGCAATTTGGTTACATGTAAAATTTAATGTGTTCATTCTCTTTCCCATTTTTAAACCAACCAGGTCCTGAATCTGACGATTTTTGATCTCTAATTTTGATCTACTTGATTTAAAAGCTGTTTTAATACTTAAGCATTTAAGCCAAATTTGAAGCTGTTCTCCCCTGCAAATGGACTATGTGCAACAAATCAAACCCCACTCCAAGATCTTCAGTCCTAGATGCAAAATGATTTCTGAATTGTCATGAGACATTTTACATTTAAGTGCACAGTGAGAATTACACAGATGTCTCAACCACCACTTGAGCAGGTGAAGTACCTGTGCAGCTGTACAAAGGCCCTTCAGTACTGCAACAAATATCTCATTCTGTGGCTTTCTGATGAATGAAATCTTTTTAAACAGATATTTTACAGTAATTAGTATTTAATATATACTGTTTCTGGTGGCTTGCCCACAATATCACACCACAACATAGTCTTACCCATGCAATAAATTCAGACCCTGTTTGAAGGCATATTTACTGCTTATCACTTTCCATATTAAAATACCTTAATAAAGATAAGGAGATAAGATGAAGAAAATTAATACAATTAATCCTGTTACACACAAGAAAAAACCTGATTTGGTATTTCAAGATATAATTTCAAGATGTAATGTACAGTTTTGTTTTGCTTTATTTAAAGAGAGAAACAACTGACAAAGGAAAGCAATGTAAAGTTCTGTGCAACAACAGCACCTCTTGGTTACATTTACTTTGTATAATAAGAAGATACTAGCTGTAAGTAAAAAAACTGCACTTATAAGGCTGCCACAACATAAATAGTAAGAGCTTGCCATTAATGCATAAAACTCATCTCACAGGCAACTACCTCTAAAAGCAAACATGCACATGAGGCTGAACTCTTTGATTTCCACATGCTGGTAGAATCTAATTACAGTCAGGTATTAAAGAGTCAACACAAATAAAATGAACTTGGGCTCTGTAAACTGTGGAGTAATTTGTGATCCACCAGCTGCACCTGGGACATGCAGCTTTATATGGAAGAGAAAAGAAAAAGCCAAGGCACTGTCCAAAAATAACTCAGATCCAAACAAAAACTAAAACTAAGCAGCTCTTGCACTGCACAGACTGTGCCTATATGGAAACAACCATCAGTGGCAATATAATCTGGAAAGCAACAGCAAAAGTAAGAACAGGGGATTCATCCTGCATTACCTAGCGCAGACTGTTGCTTATTGAAATACCAGGAGTTCAATGCACATCAATTTACCAATTCAAGGCAAGACCAAACCCCAACTGAATTATAAAATGTGTTTTGCTTTATTAGCTCAGATAGAATTAAAAAGCAACAGCAAGGCCAACCATGCTTTCTATCTAGAAAACTTAGTTACACCATATCGAGATGTCAAAATGATAACAATGTGGTGACACTGCAGGGATTCATGGTGCACAAGAGAGCAATCAGTCTATACTAGGGCTGAGAGCAACTATAATGAAGAAAACCACTGGTAATGATATCACATTAAGGAAGTTTTTGCACTGGAAGATTGTACGCTACAACACTGTGTAGTAGAGCTCACTGCTTAAATAGCCCTCGTCTGCTCCTGTGGGAAGAAATTGAGCAGGAATCACAGAATCAGAGAATGACTTGGGTTGGAAGGGACCTTAAATATCTAACCAGCTGAAAAAGGAGCAGGGTAGGAGATGGGAAGGTTTTCATTTGCAGACTTTCCTCCTCCTGTACAGCAATAACCTGTTTAATACCTGTTGTTAATGTCATGCCAGCCCTTTCAGTAATGATGAGATCAATAAAAAAGAGGCAGAGAAAAATATGTCTATTAGGTCAAGTTCCTACCCAATGCATTTTATCATTCAGGGTTTAATTAGACAAGGTGTTTAAATTTATAATGAACTACTACTTATGACGAATCTATCTAATTTAGCAACCCTAGTTAAAAAACCAACCCACAAACCTTACCTCAATAGAAGAGGGAGAGCTGGAAGGTAACGGGAAAGGAGTAACAGCCATTTGATTGACTGCATCTTCACATCTGTAAAGCAAATAAAACCAATATATTACACATTAAATCACAATAGCCAAACTTTTCTTTTGAGTTGGTTTTGCCCATTAAGAAAAGACTCTTACAAGCATAAAAAGTAACAGCTCTTTACCAGAAGTTAGAGCTTAGAAAAGCATTTCAATTTTGCTTTTGCTTGCTAGCAAACACATTACATCCCTTCCTGGGACCACAGTAGTTTCATCTGGGACATACTGACATCACATTCTTTGGAAATCTTATTTTGTGTGGATTATCAGAGAATGCAGTTAAGAGTTGGTGGTCCCTACACACCAATAGATGCACCAATGCTTCGTTAGCCTCTTCTAACAGTGCCCACATTTGTAATTGCTGGTTTGTAGTCTAACATTCACATTACTGAAATCTAGTATCTGTGTTACTACAATAGATTGCTTTATTTTATTCACATTTGCCATGTCTTAAAGATTCAATGTAAAAGCTTGAAAGAATCTTTATAAAAAGCAGGGAGAAGAAAACAGATGAATATTGATTCCCTCTGCATACAAAGCATATTATTTTTCACAGATGTTCATTCAGTATGGCAACTTTTCTTCTATCCTCTTTAAAAAGCATTCCTAAGTTGACATCTGATTACTTTGTAACCTACAAAAGCCTCCTTTTCTTATTATTAAATAGCATTCTGCCTTGCTAATGCTGTTCCTCAACTGCCATTTAAAATTATTTGACTTAGGAATTAGTTCTGCATGTTTTTAGCCTCTGAACCGAGTAAAATATGACTTCATATTGTTTAAGGCACATGAAAAACAAAACTGTGTTGATGCACCTCTTTATTTTTGGGGTGAACTACTCTCACAGAAGTCAGGTACATGATACAAATCCCTTTTTGCTAAAGATTCAGTACTATCACATAGACTTTGCTTGTCAAAACGTGACAGAGCAGGAATCAGTGATACTGCTGCTTTGCAGATACAGATCTTGAGATGAAAGGACAGGACTTCTTATGCAGTGGGTCTTGTGGGTTTGATTTCTGGTCCTACCTACTACCTTCCAGGTTACTGTAACACAGAGAGAAATTTTTCCTCTTTAATTTGTGGAATAAAACATTAGACTAGTAAGTATTTAAAAACATTTTACAGAAGTTCCTGGAAGAACTTCTGCTTCATCCCTGAAGAGTTAAACACATGAAGCTAAGATGTTCTGATCACTGAAAGACAACACTGTAAATCAATGCCGCTCAGCAGAGCAGCATATGGGAAATTCAGTCACAGGCATTTAAAATAGTAAATCCTGCCAAGCAAAGGTTGGTGAATTCATTTACTTATCTTCAACCCAACAGCCATACAATTCAAAGGAATTGGTTGTGTGCTGCTCAGCGCTGTACTCGCTCCCAGCCTTTCCTCTTGGCCCTGCTCAAAGCCTTGACAGAGCCAGAAACCACGCTTAAGATCGAATCCGGAGTGGGTCCAGCATGCAGATGCACAGGGACAAAAATCACATCAGAAAGCCCATGAATTTCGTAAATGTTTCATAATTTCCAAGCGCATTTTACCCTGTAAGGCATATTAGGCAAGGACATTTTTCCTCCTCTTATCTTTATGAGACATTGATCTAATTATGTTGCTTTTCCAGCCTATAAAAACACATCAGGAAAAGAAAGGTGTCTGAGGCCCAGCAATTTTTACTTGACTCTAGAGGTTTTTCTGACACTAGCTGCCATGACACACAAACAGCATGAAAACTAACACCACTTCTGTAGCTTACAGTGTGTGCTGCATACCTTGCAATTAGAAGCAAACTTGAAAATAACAAGGTATGTATAAGCCTTTGTAAGAAATACTCTAAAAATTGCTACACGGAAGCTTCATGAGCTGCATGACAAAGTAGGGTGTAATTAGTTACATAAACTAGTTTCCACTTCAAGTATATATCCAAAATGTTCCCTCTGCCCCCAATCACTGGGCAAACATCTTCACCCTGCTGTAAATGGATGACCATTTATATTCCAAGCAATAAAACCCCACTTACAGTAATTCCTTGGAATAAAATGCAGAAATATAAAAAATAAGGTTACAAAGTGTCACAACTTGTAATCTCCCCCTGCTAGGACTCGTACATATTTGAATACTTTAATGCTGCTTCAAAGGAGAATGCTTCAAAGCAGAATCAAAGTAGGAACATATTTTAAAGCAACAGATCTAATAATAAATTGCTGTTTCTGCTCTCCACTTCTATAAGTGTCCTCAACTAAAACATGAATTTATTTACAATTAAAAGGAGCAATCATTTTCTTTTGATGCAGGGGCAGACAGCTTAGAAGTCTGAACATCATATTCAAATTACAGTGACTGCAAATGAGCATTCAATGCATTTGCCAATGGTTGCTACATAACCACCTCCGAGAAAGCTGTTCTCAGTTACTACTGCTCAATATTGCTTGAGGTTAAGATGTCTAAACCCTTCACAGTCAAGACACAGCTTCATACTCTCAGGGTCAAAGCAACATACAATGCAATTTATACATCAGGGAGGCTCAGACGCTCCCCCTCCATTATCTGCAGATATGATAAACATCCACCACTCATTCCAGCTCTTACAGTGGTTTGAGTAACACGCTGGGATGGCAGCCCACCTCCTTGCCGAGCTCGTGCACCAGAGAGCTGTTTATATTTCATCAGTTACATATAAACTGAACAGGGAAGGAATTCATCACTCCTCCCACAAATACTTTTATTGCTTTTAACCTCTCAGGATGAGTTTCTGAGTGGAAACAGGAATTAGATCCGTGTGGAGCTTACAGTGCCTATTGCTTGTACCAACATCACTAACTTATAGCTCGATACTGAAGAAACAAGAAGCCTTCCTCTCTGCAAATGTCAGACAAAGCAATATCAGAGCAATATGTAAGTGGCAAAGACTCTTTAAACTTTAGCAAAGCTCATACCCTTTCAGATTTATCTGACCAGCTTGCCATACTTTACTACATTTTACTTCCTTTCTAGACTAAATAGGACACCTGGGCATTTACTGTCCTTTCTTGCTGACCAAAAAGGACTCCTGATGCTCTGCACCTCTGAAGAAGGAGGAGATCTGTGGCTTGAGCAAAGACAAATACAGTTATTACTGACTAATAATTAACTACCATAAGCACTTGGCACAAAAGAAGTCTAAAGACAGCAATATGCAAATAGAAATCTAAAGGGATTATTCATTCCATGCTGCAGAAAGCAAGCCTGAAGGGAAGTTAAAGTTGTGTGCTGTGAGGGTTCAGCTGGGCTGCCCCACAGTGCTGTGCTGCACTTATCAGAAAGCTGGCTCTGGCACTTTGGAGGAATGTCACACACAGCTGGAATGGTCTAGAAAGCATTCAGAAAGTTATCTTTCCAGAGGTGATAACTAGAGGTCACAACCTCAGCCATGTTCAGGTCTTTTTCTCCCATTTGCTCATCAACCTCAGTTTTGTAATTCCTGATTCAGGTTCCCTGCCTACCTTCGAGGACATTTTCTGTTCTTCATTTTACTTACCCCTACATGTCTCAGGTTTGTGATGGTATAAGCTTACTGTCATGGAATGCTATGGAAATCCTTGCTGAGCATGCTGCATGAGATTCGCTACCTGTCTAAAGCAGAGTGACTTGTCTAAGATGGTGTCCAAACTTCTATGATTAGTGCAAAATCAAGACAAATCCCAAACCAGATCCACTCAGAAGGGCAGTTTATCCCAGCACCTAAATGACCTAGTTTAGGACAGGATGAACTGATTTGCTCTTTGGAGTTTCCTGACAACTGTTCACTAGTCACAGAAGTCTAAATGATCTCTAGATGCCTGAACTATGGGACATGAACCTCCTTCCATACTATCTGCAACCTCACAGCTCATCAACACTAAAAGATCATTTGACAACAGCCTTGTAAGGGATTGGGGGTGCTTTTGAGGAATATAACGTACATTAAGAATCAGAGAAAAAACCCAATAGCTTGTACCCAGTTGCATAGCATCTTAATTGGAACAGACCAAGTGGATAAATGTTTGTCCAGTAAATCTTAGGACTCCCAGTAGTTGTGATATCAGGGCATAAAATCCTGCAGGTTATTGAAAACTCACATTGTCCACATCTTGCTTGTTATAAAAAAAAGAATAATTAGGTCAGTATCTTGCCTTTTCTCATCTTTCTTTTCCCTCTACAAGTTCCTTTGGAAAGAAGAGCTACAGGAAGGTTGCATATTGAAAAGGCACACTGGATTTTTCCTTCAGCTGCATCAAGGCAAGACCTTTGTATTGTGTATCTTCTTGAAAACCCCCTCCTACTAAAAGCAAGAACAGTCTTGTTCTCCATTTTCCCTCCATCACTTCTATGCGAGAGCCAAATGCATTCAGATATTTCAAATGAACAACTAATGTTCATATAAACTGCAGCTTAGGTCATCAAAGGTTTGAAAGAGTCCAAATTACTTAATTTCCTCAACAGTGCACTTGTTCCCACGTGAGTATGACAGCAAGGAGGAAACAGCTCTGAGGAAAACAGGAAAAGTTCAAACTTGCACACACAGTGTCTGGCAAGAGCTTATTTTTAAAGCTTTCCCACATGAAAGACCCTAAGCAATCAAAGCAAGTAAAAATGGAGTTTATGCTATTAAAAATATGACCAATTATGTAAGTTAGAACAAACTTAAAACAAAAATAATTTCTAAAGCATGGCAGTATTTGAGATTTTGGCATACAACACACAATGTTACTTATAGAGGCTCTAAAAGGAAAGCAAAGACACACTGACAAAGTTACAGCACCCAGAAACTGGCCTTCCCAGCCACTACCTTCACTTTACTACTCCTCAGAGTATAAGGATCTCTCTCCTTTGCATGTCACCATAAATAACGAGAGATTAGTCTTTCCAATTACACCTAGGAATAGAAGGAGGGGTTAGGTGACAGAGATGTGTGGGCTTCACCGAAAAGCTACAATTCCCATCACCAGAAAGCAATGATAACAAAATGAATGACTGCAGGGCAGGAGGATGACTCTGGACAGCTAACAGATGGTATTTAAATAAGCAAAGTCTTACAGTACTTAACTCTGAAAGCATTTCTCATGTTTCATTACAGCACAAGACAATTTTCTTTTAAGGAATAAAGGTATACCGAAGAATGAACCACAGAACTGAACACAATGGGAGGACGGTTTGAAATCGGTGGTGTTCACTTTGATTCAAGCATTCAAACTATATTTGCCCTGCTTATTATACCAACAGTGAAGCACCAAAATCAGATTAAAGGCAGTTAATTGAGCATGGAAAAACCATTGAATTTGCTGAATCATAAAATTCTCACTGTAAAAGAACATTCTGATAGAAACTGGATTTCCTACTACAGATGTAAAATCTAATTATATTGTTTCAGTATGCATCTTAAAAGGGAGGACTTACAATACATGAACAAAACCAACAATAGATACGAAACCCATTCTATTATGAGAACTAGGGCAAAGAGACTCTTGACAAGAAGCAAGTTCCTTCCTTATATTACTATCTGGCCAATTCCTGTTGTTGGAGAGTCAAACCAAGAATTTCAAAAGGCAACTAAGACCTTTATATGTCTTACTGCCACTTCCATTGGCGCTTCCATACCAAGACTTTCTTATACACCTTGAAAAGCAATCTAATTGTCATTTATTTGTGATATCCAGAAATCAGAAAGACAACCTGTATTTGCTCAAGTAGCTTGGAATTCAGTGCAGCAGCTGAAAGACTGAGGTCAGATAAAATGTGTCTGGACACTAATCAAAGGAAACACTTGGACAGAGGTATTTCATCTCAGGATTGAGCCTTTCATCTCAGGAAAGTCTTGCAGCGCTTGGGCAAGTGGTTGGTTTGTTTGATGAAGTGAGTGAGCAGTTAAACACCTTCAAATCTGTTACTGTACAAGGCTACAAAGCGCAAGATGCACTGAATCTAAGGGAAAAAAAAAGTGACACTCTAACTGCAAATCTTTTAGGTGCTATTACAAGCTCATGTAATTAATGAGACCACTGGGAAATGGTGCAGTGGTAAGACCTATAGTTTGGAATCTGGCCAAAATCAACTGTTCTAAACAATCCTCATCAACTTAATTGAGGAAAAGATGCTCATAAACCAGAGCGAGAAGCCTTCAAATATAAGGGAACGTCTGTGATTCCCACACCACTTACTGCACTATGTCTCATCAGCAAAAATTGCAGGGAAGGGTGGGAATGTGATTGTAACACTACCTGGGCATAAAAAAAAGTGTGAACAGATTTTTATAGCACAGGCAGTACGTTAGGATTTCAGTAAAAAGGCAAAAAGACTGAGGACACCTTTTGGTCTTTATTTTCTCCTAGAACAAAATACAAGTTATTTAATGATACTTATTACAGTTCTCACTGAAAGGCTTCTCTGTGCCCAGGAATTTCTGGGCTTCTTTTGCAACTGATTAAAGGAGTTTATGGAAACATCCCCCTGCCCTGCACATGAACCAAAACACCAGAAATAGGAAAACCTTGATGCTATTTCCTGCTTCAAAGTGAAAAGCAGCATGCTTATCGCTGAGCATCCTTCATCTGAGGAAAACAGGCCTCAGGATATCAAAGAGGGCAGAAGAGTCCCACCCGTGTTGCTTTAATGTCTTAGGTCAGCTCAGTCAGGCACGCAAGAACTTTTTAGGCTGCAGAATGACATGTTTCTGGAAAACTATAACCTACTCAGGCCTTTCACTGGTGAAATCAGAATCACAGAATCATAGAATGGTTTGGGTTGGAAGGGACTTCAAGCTCATCCAGTTCCAACCCTCTGCCATGGGCAGGGACACCTTCCACTAGAGCAGCTTGCTCCAAGCCCCTGAGTC